>CAIGRT010163044.1:0-12030 GCA_903798405.1 Fraxinus platypoda
TAGGTACTATATTGGATTTGAATCATATTTTGGATCAATCTATATTTGATTGACTGCTTCCATTATGTTGTTTCTAGCAGATACCACTATTTTTCGTTGCCTTAATCACCAAGAGGAAGACAATAAACAATGAATGTCAAAATGTATAAATATTGTCATGTACCTATATAAATGCTTGATTTTACTATCAATATACACATTATCTTCGTCTTGAAAGAACCAGTAGACGCCTGTGTGGAAGTCAACACCCTCTTCTGTAATGCTATTTCTGTAGTCCGGTTCCAAGAGGAGACAGTTAATCTCTTAACTATTTTGAGTGAATCAGAACCACCGTGACCTGGACCCTAGTTATGGGCAATCCTTATATTGCCTCAACAGTTTCTTCAACTTTTACTTCGCGCTTTGGTCGTCCACACCTCCTAACATCTTTACTCTTTAGAAGCTCCAAAGCTTTCTCCAAAGTTACCTCCTTAGGCGCCATGTTCTGTGAACAAAATCAGGTTAAGGGAACACATCAACATCTTCAAACCCATCAAATCAAGCATTAAAGAGAGACCAAAATTGGTGTTGGAAGATAATAGAAACAAAAATATAAAGATAAAACACAATACCGACGATATAAAGTGATAAGGAATAACAATCTACCTTGGGCACAGAAGCAATAGTGCGCCTGTGTCTAATAGAAAATCCAACCTTTGCAAGCTTTAGTACTACTGGCTGGTCATCATCTGGATGGTTCCCCTGGCATGAAAGTCCATTTTAAATTAGTGCAATAAGATTAAAGGTGAAGAAAGAAAATATAAGTTAAATTGAAATATACCAAGGTCACAGGATAGCGCAATAACTCACGGGCATCTTCCAAGGTAATTGAATCCACGTCCTTTATCTAGCAAGGGAGAGGATATAATTTTCAGATAAACAAATGGAGAAGTGACTCCAAGGTAAGCATCATTTAACAAGAAGATAAATCTCCCTTTATCACAAGCATAATATTGAAATAACATACCAAAGAAGATAAGGATATAGGATAAGGGTTGGAGACAATACATATATGTTGGATCAAATTTTCAAATTTATGACACGGGATAAATCAGGGTTGGAACAGAGTGTTTTCAGTATCTGTACTTAAAAGGTGACTTCAGTGATTTATGCAACTGCATTCACATTAATGCATTGTCTTCATAATGCTCTAACTTTGTCAAACTATGATTGTTGCAATTAAATATTCAGCTATCGACGTGGTTTGTCTGAATGTGAAGACAGTGGGGGAGGGGGGAAGGGAGTGTGGGTGGGTGGGAGCAAGAGCTGAGGAAACTTAATCCACCAGAATGCCAACGTACTTGGGAAACCGAGGCTCTCTTAGGTAAATATCCCTTTCTGTCTTCACCAAGCTGAACATAAAATCCATATGGACCCTTCTTCAAAAGAACCTGGGTAGACGATGAACAGAAGACATAAATGTGAAACCACTTATACAAAGCACAATATCTAGAGAACAGAATGAACAAGAATTAGCGTAAGAGTAAAAACCTTCTCATTGGAACCAGGATTAAGACCTAGCAACTTTGGCTCCTCTACATTGTTCTTAATTTTTTCCTGATCGTCTTCATCATCATCCTCACCATAGAGCGTCTTAGCAATATACCTGTGAAATGATTGAAATGTCACTATATCCATGCAAGCCAACCATGAACCAACAAACAATTGATCTTAAACAAAGACTGATTATACTGGCAGAAAATGAAATTAGACCTGACGTACATGGCCACTATACTTGCGGACATGAAAAGGGCTATTGTGAAGAAATTAAAGCTTGTGAATCATAATTAGATGTACTTCTTAAAGTATCTTCGTTGTGGATTTTCGAACAAAAAGTTGGTTTATAATCCTCATGTATTAATTTCAGCTACAAGCCCTAATCAGTTGTGGTTGCCAAATCAAAGAACTAAGTTATTAACCCATGAATAGCCTTTGTGTATGCGTGTGTATAGAAACATATAAAAGCACATGCAGGGTACATTCAAACATGAAATGAAATCCGCAGAAGCACTTAAAACAAAGAACGCATGAAGTAAAACAAAGTTCCTCAAGCTGGGATACTCACTTGCACTTGGGATGTTGATCACAACCAATGAAATATCCAGAACCGAACCTGCTGACTTTGAAAATTAAAGTTCCTTCCGAACAACTAGGGCATGTTCTACTTCCACTAGGAAGAGATGCAAATAAGAAATTGCCAAATGTTTTCTCCAACATCTTCTCCACTTGATGAATGTGAACGTTGCTCGTCTGCTCACAATACTTGCTAAATCTAGTCCAGTAATCTTTCAGAAGGCCTTTCCATTCAGTCAATCCAGCAGAAACATTATCAAGTTCAGACTCCATATCGGCAGTGAAACTATAATCTGTTACCTCTGAAAAATAGTGCGAGAGAAATGCTGTCACCATTCGACCACGAAATTCTGGATGTAATATCCTGCTTTTAGTTGTCACATAATTTCTATCTTTAAGCACCTTAATTGTGGTCGCATAAGTAGAAGGTCTTCCAATGCCAAGCTCCTCCAGCTTTCTGACCAACGACCCCTCAGAGTAGCGTGATGGAGGCTGCGTGTAGTGTTGATCTAGGTCTACTTTACCCAAACACAATGGCTGGTGAGGCTTCAAACTACTCAAAGTTTCATACATCTCACTTGGAAATTTCTCTTCATTCTCATCACATCTTATTCTGCTAGCTTCCGCATCCTCATTGACAGCCCGGTGGCCAAGAAAACTGACCCTTGAGCATGTAGATCGAAACATAATGGACTGATCGGCATTCCCAATATCAAGTTGTATATGCTCAATGATCGCAGGTTCCATTTGGCATGCCATCGTTCGAGACCATATAAGAGTATATAACTTGAGGGAATCTTCATCAAGTACTCCAACAAGCATTGAGGGTAGTCTTCTGATATCAGTGGGTCTAATGGCTTCATGCGCCTCCTGAGCATTTTTTACCTTTTTAAAATACTTGCGTGTACTCTTCGATGCAAAATTCTCCCCATATTTTTCCATAATAAAGGACTGGACATCCTTTCCCACTTCATCTGATATGTGTAGCCCATCTGTTCTCATGTATGTTATTAATCCCGTTGCCTCGTCATTTGATAATTGAACTCCCTCATACAGCTTCTGGGCAACTTTCATCGTATACGATGCAGGAAAATTCAATTTGTTTGCAGCATCTTGCTGAAGTGTTGATGTTATGTATGGAGGGGGGGGATTTCTCTGACTTTTGCTAGTTTTAGAGTTGATAACTTCAAACTTGAACATATTAATCTTTTGTTCAATATCTTTTGCCTCCAAAAAAGATTTAGTTGAAAGCTGGTTTAGCTTTCTGGAATCACAATGGGTCAAACGTGATGTTAGAGAAATGCCGTTGGCTGAATTTAGATCTCTCTTGTGGAATTCAACTTCAATCGTCCAATACTCCTGTGCTTTAAATTCATCGATTTCCTTTTCCCTGTCACAAATAAGAGCTAAAGCTGCAGATTGGACTCTTCCAGCAGACTGACAACCAGGTAATTTCCTCCATAACAAGGGTGAAATATTGAATCCAATCAAGTAATCAAGAGCACGGCGCGCAAGATAAGCATGCACCAAGTTTGCATCGATCTCTCTTGGAGTCTGGAGGGCACTTCTAATAGATGATTCTGTAATCTCGTTAAAGACAACTCTTGCCACATTGATATCATCACGCAAAACATCCTGCTGCTGCAACATCTCTATGATGTGCCAAGCAATGGCCTCTCCTTCACGATCAGGGTCTGAGGCCAGAATAAGATTTTCAGCTCTGGAACAAAGAAGAAGAGGTGAGAAAATATACAAACTGATTAAGAATGAAATAAAAAAGGAACGATAACTGCAAGTACAAAATTTGCTTCTAATACTGAAAAAAAATCATCACAGACCCAAGACATCAAATGTAACAGGAAGAGAGACAATAAAAGCTCTCGGAGAACGAAGATACCATACCCGCTCAGTGCAACCTTGATACCCTTAAGATGAGTCCAGGCAGCGGATGGAACCTCCCACACCATGCTGAAGTCATCATCAGGTCGCACGGATCCAGATCTCGCAGCCAAATCCCTGACATGACCATAACTAGGTAGTACTTCAAACGTGTTTCCAAGGTACCCTTGAATCACTTTTGCCTTTGTAGCAGACTCCACGATCATGACTGATTTACTAGTTGGCGGGTATAATTGTGGCCAAGTCTTCTGTCCCCGAGACTTAGTTCTGTTGATCCCGTGTGATTGCGGTCTCTGCGAGACCTCGTTGTCACCAGATGACCCTGTCACTTCCTCATCTGGTTTAATGACACTAAGGGCTTCTTTAACAGATTTCCCTTTTTTGCGGGAGTTCTTCGCCATCTTCTTTGGAACATCTTTCATTGAAATGCCACTACCCTTTACTTCTGTAGCAGCACTTGCGGTTGAATCAATCTGAAACATACATTCTTAATTAGCATACAAACGGGGTAAACATAACAAACCCATTACTATAGTCTACAAAGAAGATAGCTAACCTCTGAAGATACAGAAGATTGCACATTAATGCACGTTCTAGTCTTCTTGGGCTGAGAAACTTTTTCAGAGTCAAGTGGCTGATCTGCTGCATCAGTAGGCACACCAGCCTTGGAAGGTTGATTTTGATTTTTATTGCTTCTCGATCGCTGCTTCGATTTACCTTTACCATTAGGCGTTTGCATGTTATTTTTGTTTGATAAACTCTTACTTTTGTGAAGAAGGTGGTCACTGGAAATGGATACACCATCTTCAACAGCTGCTGTCTTGCCTTCAAAACTGCTCCTTGCTAATTCCTCATTGTCTATTGCCTTTAATTGGTTTGGCCGCTTCTGATTCTTAGTAAGTATTTTGAAGTAAGAATTCTTCCCACTGCCACCCTTTTTTGCCTCGCCATCGTTATTCTGGTTCAATACTGTCCTTGTAACCTGGGAAAAGGATCTTCTACCACTAAGAAAATAAGTGGAACTCGTACCACTTTTTAACCCACGGGTCGAAACGTTTAAGGGCATTGCAATATTGGATGACACATATCCAAATTGGGGCTTGATTCTGAAGGCAGAAAAAGGACAAGGCACATTGGCACCACTTCCCAAGAGTTGAAATTTCTTTTCTGACTTGACTCTAAGAACTTTCGGTTGGATATTTGGGGGTATGAGACATATCCTAGCTTTTTGAGGAAAATATTTAAATTTTTCAGCACTTGCAAATGGTGAAAACGGTAAACACGTAGCTGGGTGATTCTTAACTGTCCCGTTCTGCAACTTAAATAGACATTAGAATAATTATTACAGTGCAAAAAAATAGCAGAATGAAAAAAGCACATAATATACCTGATCTAGATAAGTAGAACTCTTAACAAGTTTATCATGAATAGTTATATATTACAGACAAGAGGTGTAAATTCAGTAATTAAAAATGGCCATCCATAACATGGAAATCTCATTTGTAAACGAAAAATTTCTTATTGCCATATCAAGTGAAGCAGATATTCAAAGTTTGAAGCTTTTTTTCTCAAATGTACAATTGACGTTGGTAACTGGACCTCAGTTGAGCACCCATAATTGGCCTACCTGACTCAGTCCATGAAATAAAAATGGAAAAGTCGTCTGAGATTGGGATGATAACAGTCGAAAACTGTCCGACTTCAACTCCCTCTTATTTTAAAATAGCAAAATGGATAATAAGTGGATATAGCTTTCGTCTGAAGAGAATGCCCTAAGATTTAGAGAGGCTTAGATGACTCAGTTTACTTCATTGAAATCGAGTATACTCCGCTTGTGAAGACAAGGATACTTTTCCACTTGTGATTGTCTTCAGAACAACAATCAGTGGATATATAGATATCAATGATTGGTAATTCACTACCAAAGTATTCTGAAAAAAATTGCTTCAATTAGATATGCACATCTTAAATTAAATTTCCAGTTGTCTGGTATACATGAGCTACTATTATTTATAGTTGAAATTAGTTACTGAGAAGAAACATAATGAATGAATCATTAATGTTCATAAAGTGCATAGCCAACTATTTCCAATATTATATACATTTCTCAAACGATGAAACTCACAAAATTACATTAAACACTCAAAACGACTACATTTGAAATTAACTATCTTTTCCATTACTTAATTGCCATTCTAAACGGACCAGATAATGGCATTAAACTAAAACGTTTAATAATAAACTAAGAAAGAAGGATAAGGGGGAAATTGTCACCATGACAAAGACGCGACAGCTAGTAGAGGCGGCAGCGGTGGATAGAAATTGTTGTACAGATGCCATCCAGATATAACGACAATCCTCTATAGCAAAACAAGAAATAATTCCGGAAAATACAGCTACTAATACTTGTTTGCGCTGATTCTTCCACCAATCTTAAAGTCCAAACGAAATCACAAATGAATGGGAAAAAATGAACATACGACGACAGAAGTTGAAATCTTCTCTAGATTTCAGTCATCATTGCATTTCCCGATGAGAGAGTGAGTGTTTTGGCCTTCTGGAGGGCGGGCACAATGAACTGATAAACATCTGAGGGTTTAAGGATATGAGCATTTCTGCCATTCTTTCATTGGAATGGGGCTGGACTTGGTTTCTCTCTGTTGGGCTTGTAATTTATGGCTCACTCTTAGGCCCCTTCTTAGTCCTACTGTTAAGATTTCCAAAGTAGACAATGATAGCTCATTTAAGCATATAAGAAAAATAAAAAATAAATACAAAAATTCGAAAAAAATATTTCTCTCTCATTTCTAAGCACGCCAACAAAATATTTATATAAAATTTGTCATTCGAGAAAAAATGTACTATTAATTAAAGGTTAAGGATAAAAACAAATTTGTTGTGGTGCAGGTAATTATATATTTACAATACAATTTTTACAGTCTACACCATATTTTAATTGTCGCTAGCGACAAAATGTACTATTAATGACTACACCATTTTAATTGTTGCGTGTTTATAAAGTGATTCACAACACATTTACTAATTAGAAATAAACATTTATTAACTAAAATGATAGTATTAGTTCTCTTACAATTTATGGCTTTTTTTTAAATCCTTTATTACAATCTAGTTATATGATGTGTGATTTACTTTGTATTCTAATCATTTGTGTTTACTAATTGATATATAACTAGGGTTTAAAAACTTGCAGTGTGGATTAGTTTACTGAATATTTTATGTTGTTAGATCAATGGTGTGTTTAATGGATATTATTGAGAAAGAATGTATTTTAAATAATGATATGATGAGAAATATGTGGTTAAAAAATAAGGAAAATTTATTGATGTGATGGAAATATTATTTTATTGAAAAATGTGCTGTTAAAAATGAGTTTTAAAATAATGTATTTTGAAAGAATGTGTACCAAACAAGGGCCTAATATTACATGATATGTTATTTTTCGTTTGCTAGTAGTTATTTATATGTCATATATGAATTACAATCCATTAGTATAGTGTCATTTTGTGCATATGTTAGTTCATATTTATGAAGGTGCTTTCTATGTAAATTCTTTGTTCTGTGTGATTGTTTCAAAATCTATCGATCGGTGTCATGGTTAAATTGTTAGCTATATGTTGTGATATAATGGTTTGTTGTTTTTCCAATTCGTATTTCAAATTGTGCAATATTAATAAGCAAGTAATTGAGCATGAATAATACTATTTAGTATTAGTTTATGTAGCAACAATTCACATATTCAATTAAATGAAATATGTAAGATTGTATTTATGTGAATCTATCATTAATGTCATGAACTACCACCTAAATTGTTGCTTGACACCAGTGATAGTGATACTGAATAATATTACTCATTGAACTCTGATGGATGAATAAACTGCTTTAGAAGTTGTGGCTTATTTTGTATCTTAAAAGAGCAAATAGAACTCTTGATGAAGGCATTGGCAAGTGACACTCTTAGGAAAGTTGTGAACCTAGGACTTTTCACGCAAAGTTAAAAACTCAAATTGTTAATTTGTACATTTTTAATTATTTTCTTAGTTGACTTTAGTTTTAGCAAACCATTGCCATTACACTTTGGAATCAAGCTACATGTACATTTTTTTTTGACAGAATTTTTATAGATTTACACTTGTCAAGATTCCATTTGCAGTTGAAAAACAAAAAAGAACACTACCAATCAGGTGCTGCATTCTGTTAAAAAAAAACTGTTTGTATACTTGGTTTTATCCTACACTTTATTTTCTTCAAATATGATCTAAGATTTGTTAAATGATAATAGATGGATCGATCCTCATAGGAACGTCATTCTGGATTTATATGCCCATTATATTACTTGTTTATTGAGATCGTTCATTTATGATTTTTACCAAACACTACCTATAAATCAATTTTTATAGTTACAATTTCAAACTCTTTCTCCTCCATGAAGAGATATGTGTTGTATAGTTAATTGCTAAAGTTAGCCTATTAAAGTTGAAAGTTAGAAGAAGAAACTAGAGAAAATCAAAAAGCTCGTATCTCACATTTGAAGATAAAAGTTACATGACTCTTATAACCCTAGTTTGGCATTTCGTGCCTTAAGGGCTCTTGTGGTGGGTTTGAACCAAAGAGGCATGCCTTTGTCAAAGTGTAGTCTCTTTTCTTAACACACGTCTTTTCAAAACAAATGTCCTTATTTTTCTTTTCGAAAAATGTTTGATATACAATCATATATGATAATCTTGTTTACAGAATGTCACGTGGCATTCTGTCATCGACCAGTTTTAAAAAGAAATTATTTTTGCAGCCAATAGTTTTTGAATAATGTTATGTGTACACCTCGCCTTACACCCCCTCACATGGAGGGGGACCCACAAATATTTTATTGTGTGTGGGCCCCCCTCCATGTGAGGGGGGTGTAAGAAATTGTGTAAAAAATTATGTACATATAGCACTTCATGTGTACACTATTATGTACACATAGCATGGTTCATAGTTTTTTGCTAACACTTAAATTGTCAAAAAAATTGCCATCCATAGTTGTACAAATAGCATTATACTTTTCAAAATTATTCATTTTTCTCTTGCCCAACAAACACACTGAAGTTTGTACCCGGTACTTTCCAAATTCAGCATTATGCTTCATAGACTAAAGTAATACGCACTAAAAAATTTTCTCTTTTCATCTGCAAGATTTATGCTTCATAGACTAAAGTAATACGCACTAAAAATTTGGTCAGATGCTGAAGCACTGTCCCCAACAACCAAGTGCTGATCATCAAAGTCAAAAATTTATATCTTATTTAACCATAAAATTCTACAAAATTTTGGTTAAAAAGCAAAGGAAAAATAAAACTATAGATGATGTTTCTTATATTTATGTGTACTAATGATATTTATATAATGGCTAGATAATCTGCAAGCCATTTATTTAGCCTAAATAGCCAGAATTCCAGTTGAAAAGATGTTGTCATTTGTATAAGGTGAGTTTGAAACATCAACAGATCTTGAAGCTTTAGAACTGTATTTCTTTTCTTTGCGCTCATCCATCACTATTTGTCTGTATCTACATTCTGTGCTGCAGAATGCTTTCTCACCCCTGCAAATCATGTTCAAACGGATCATCAATACACGTTTTGTGAGAATGTTTGATACACTGGACTCGACTCTCGAGAATACTGGATAAGATTAACAAAGAAAAATAAGTTAAAACGCGAATTAAAAAATACCTGTACATGTATATATCTATGCCTAGGAGTTTCTTCTGGCACATATGGCATGAACTGAGAAAATCTGAAGCTGGAAATCCGGCATCTTCTATGGATCTTGCCGGAGATATCTCGAAAACGCTTGCCCTTATAGTCTTTTTATTATTGTGTTGTATTCTGAAGGGGGTTCTGTCATCACCTCTTCTACCATGTTCATCTCCATCAAAATACACCTTAGTATAGGACTTGTTTGGACCATGACAAGTCACAATAGTATAATCCTCCTCGAAACTACTGTCCATCTCCATTTCGTCAAAACCACCCCTAAATCTAGACGAATTCCAGGGTGAATTGACCGGAACTGGGTTGGACCGATTCAAATTCCGACTACACAAGGCTAGACTACCCTCATGAGATTTATCAAGAGCAGCAACGATGCCTAATCCCACTCCACCAAAATCATATTTCTTTAGCTCAAATCTATTGCCAGAGATTATCGATCTCGACATCGAGTTCGACCTATTGTGTAACATGGCTAAGATTGCAAAATATTGTTGTAAGAATTAGATACTCTCACCTGAGTCTTTAAAGGGCTCTTTTTTGAGTCTTTCCAATTTATGATTGATGGAATTGTTAGGAGACTATGCCCATAGTTTTGATGATTTCATGCAATTGAACCACTTTAATTCCTATTATAAATCGGATTCCAACCCATTTTTTAAAATGTCATTTGTCAGTGGACAATATTTAAAGTAACGTCCATGTCCAATGATTGAGACCCAATCCCATGTAAGGGCCCACATTGCTGTTACATGACTCAGGCAAGATTCCAATAAATTAATATCGACTTATTTGCCCAATGGTCCTTAATGTATGATCCTCCTGTAGAATCAAGGTCTATCATTTCAATCATGGCATTGTCATTCTTATGCAAATGTTTAAGTGACGAAATGATCTTTTCCGTCACATGTCGTCTAGTTGACCTCTAAAAAGTTTTTGTCAAAAACACTACGATACCTTAAATTTAGATAAATAAGTAGAAAATAAAATAAGAAATGCATCTTCTCCAACAATCCATCCCATCCCCACTCCAACACTTACACCCTCTCCTCCCTGCCATTCTACCTAGTCCAAACCATAAAAGCCCCTCCCTTCCTTTCCATGGATGTTATCACGGCCATTACCATACCTCTATAACAATTTCATCACCATATCGATCAAACTAACCTTTCTAGAAAACAATTAATTTCTCAAAATCAATAGTTTATGTCCGAACTAACAAACGCAAAATTGCGTTGCGTGCAACCGCCATTCATTCAGAGTAGAATTTTACTTCAAATTGAAATTACAAATAAAGATATACTTTTGAGAAAGAGTTAGAAGGAATTTCTAAATTCTATGTTTTCTCTTTATTTTCCCGTTTCTATTTTATAATGAAAATTATTTGTTTCTAGAAAAGGACTAGACCTTGTTCTTTTCACTACTAGAAGGCTCATCTAGAATTTGTTAGAGCTCTTTTTGGCCTTTTACGTATGGGTGAAAATACGTGGCATTTTTTTTTATCACTTTCTTGATTATCATTTAGAGATACAAAAACACGTCAGGAGGAGGAAAAGAAAGTGAGAGAACATGAAAAAGTAACTGTAAATAATGTCTTATCAACAGGTTTGTAGATGGTGTTACGGCAGGAAAGTGATGGTGTTGGCAATGGGAGGGAGAAGATGAAGAATATTTTTTTTTTCTACAATTACTTTTCTTTTATTTTAATTTCTAACTTGTTGAACTACATTTAAGGTGTAATAGTATTTTTGATGAAAAATAAAAAATAAAAAATCTGGATTGCACGTTAGAGAAATGACTATTTTCGCACTAAAACATTCGTGGGAATGTCAATGCCAAGTTTAAAAAGATAGATCCTGATTTTACATGAGGTCATACATTAGGGACTATTTGTGCAAATAAGCCAAGTAACATCCCCTCAATACTGGGTTTCGTGTCAAGTGATCGAAGGGGTGAAATTATTGTGGGGCCAACTAATTTAATTTGATGTTTTCTTGTATTTTTGGACCACTTGAAGTGGGTCCCATACAGGAAAATGATTCATGGTGCCGCTGAATTCCCACTCACAAAGTTGAGCTGTTCCGTGGAGAATTACTATAATGTCCTTGGTGTCTTCGATCAACTATTTAGGGTGCGTTTGATTGCAATGGTAGAAAATGGGTGGAAAGAAAATATTTTACAGGGAAAATATTTGCCTAGAAAATGTTTTACAGGGAAAATGATTTCAAGTGTGTTTGATTAATATAATTTT
>CAIGRT010163062.1:0-27890 GCA_903798405.1 Fraxinus platypoda
ATAATTTCAAGTATTACACGGTTTAAGTTTGGCTTAATTTCTCATTCACCAAACAACGAATTTCCACTTAAATCATTTCAATTGATGACAACCAATTTCCAATACAAAATTCCAACACATAGAACACATATCTTCTCAGAGATTCCTCACTTATAGACCTTCAAAATCAATGATTCAAATAATAATAATAAAAAAAAATCAAATCTTAAATCCACAACATTAATTGAATTTCTCATAGATATTCTCGAAACTATTAATGAGGTACTTACCAGGATCCAGTGCAGTTTGCTGGGTTAGTGCCCATTTTGGGCTTTTGTTTCTTCAATGCAGGGTAGCTGAAGATCAAGAGTCCTAGATTGCTTTTGAGAGGGATATTTGAAGGTGAAAAATGTTGAAGAATAAATTCAAATAAATAATGCATCAAATGTTCCCAGATCGAGTCTCGTCGCTACTCATTTATGAAAATGGTGGCACTTGATAAAAAATAAATCTGGTCTTATATATGAAGGACGTGTTGAAGACTAAATTTAAATTAATTAATTAATTTTGACAGCTTAAAATTTTATACGAAGTGGTTCATAATAATAATGTGAAGTGGAGGATGGGATAGATGCACATGCTATGCCTGAAGCATCTCCATGATTAGAACTACATTTCTTTATCTTAACTCCTAACTTTCTTTGTCACTTAAAACCACAAACACTGCATGTGCATTATCATTCCCACCCCTTAATTTTGCAGCTATTTTGGAACTTGAGAATTTTTCCTTTTGTCTAGGAAAAGAGCGAGGGATAAAGAATAGGATTATGCTAAATGTACATAATCCTTTACACAATCATTTACACCTCTCTCACATGGAGGGGGGTCCACACACAATAAAATATTCGTGGGCCCCCCTCCATGTGAGAGGGGTGTAAAGGATTGTGTAAACCATGGAGTGTACATGTAGTACAATCCTAAAGAATAACAACTAACTACGGAAGGAAACTATAGTTATCGGACTCCACTCGGTCAACACATCAGGTCATTGGTTGAGTGGAAGGGAACTGTGTAGCTTCTCTTGTGCTCGACCCAGGATCAAGTCACCACCCAATCTTTTTGGGAGGAATAACTACGAATATGCCCAATAGAGTAACCGAGACCAGTCTTTTGGTTCAAAACTGTATGGTCTTTTCCGATTTCGATGACGAATATTAAATTAGGCTACACAAGTAATAAACAAAGGTCAGCCTAAGTATAGAAAAAATACTAGCATTTTTTAACCCTCTTTAAGATTATACCTACAATTGCCTGGTTCTAAGTGACAAAAACAAGAACACTCACTCACAATACAGTCCCCCCATACCACCCCACCCCCATCACATGCCCCCACAGGCTAAATGATAAACTAAACACAGAAATTGACAAAACTTAAGTCTTAATTTGTTAATCTGTTGTTTTGACTGTATTATTGCGGAGCAGAGGCTGTACTTTCTAACGAAAACATACATTCTCTGCACTTAATAAAGATAATATCGAGTTCATATTCTGGTTTCATATTTTAAGTTCAATATTTCTGCATTGGTAAAACAAGTTTTGGACATTCTAGATGATGACCCTTTCAAGTTGAAGATCAATTTTAATGGTATCTACTTTCGTCCAAAAGAAAGAGACACTTCTCGGGAAATGAACCAAAAGACAACAATACTTCACGGAAATCTCAAAATCCATCGAGTTGAAACACAAATTATCGAAGAAAGATCTTTATACCGACTTAAACTGTTAAAAGTTACAGAAAAGACAACCCTTACATAAAAGTACTTGAGATCACAAATCTGTATTCCCGAGGAAGCCGTTTGCTTTAAGACTATGAATCGTGTCCCTAACAGCATCTTCAACTGGCGTGAAACTCAATCCCAGATCAATCAGTCTCTTTGCTGCATCTTTGCAACCCACCAGACCCGGTTGTGTTTCGCCCGTAAATCTGTATTTGACGTAAAAGTTCAACGTGTGACTAAGATGAAAACAGTATATCAAACAGAAGAAACTTCGGAATGGAAGTTTAAGAGAAAAATATACATATAGAATCTGAATCTTTAATGCTGAATCTTTACAGCACAAGATGAATTCACTAATGTTTTTCAGGAAGTCATTTGTCGAACTAATTATATTACCTAATTCCAGAAGGCACAGGGATTGAGGAAAAGCTACATAACTTAAAAGACTCAGTTCTAGTTAAGAGACTGCTACGATAGATTTCAGGCTTAAATCCGTTACTTTTATTTTTCAAAAAGTGCAATACAAGGGAAATTCTGAAATACTTTGGTTCATCTTAAAGAACATGAGAGCCAATTCAGTCATTCAGATACTCTGCAGCCTAAGCAGCCATCTATAGTTTTCTTCACTAGTTTATGGAACTACTCGTTATTACAAACAAAAATGCTACAATAAAATTGAGGGATAACATACCTGTGAACCGGAAACTCGGGGAAAAGTTCCGAAACTTTCTTTGCAAAGTCAGCAAACTGATAAATGCCATTGGTACAAAGGTATCTACCAGATGCAGCAGGGGTTTCAAATAGCAGTACTTGTGCTTTCGCTACGTCTTTGACATGCACAGCCCCAAGCCAGTGGTACTCCTGTGTATCTTCCGATCCCTGCAGGAGCTGTTGCAATACTGCACAACTTGCATTTAACCCCGGTTGCAAAAGTTGGCCAAGGCATGTAGATGGATTGATTGCTACCACGTCCAATCCATTTTTCTTTGTGAATTCCCATGCAGATTTCTCAGCCAAAGTTTTCGAAACGGGATACCATTTCTGCCACAATCAACAACATGTAAAGACAACTTCAGTTAAGTGGAACTCTAGTTTGCAATTACAAACCATGACTTTAGATGAACTAGTCATTTTGTGCTACACATTGACCAATAGGGACATTTGCCGAAGCTCTGATATGGTGTTTAGTATTTTCATTTTTATTTGAAGTGGATTCTACATTTATCACGACCTTTGTAAGATGGTGACTCGCATTGTGAATACAAATCTTGAAATATGTTTGAGTATAGTTGAAACAAATTACTCATTTTAGCTTGATGGACTCCCAATCACATTTAAAGGAAAATTTCTTTATAACGTGATCATCACAAATTATTTTAGGCATTCAACAGATGAGTAAATAAATCTTTTTACATGTTTGCTAGACGAGATACAACTTATTTTCGTAAAGTCATTATACTATCATCGAGTAGTGCATAACAAACATGTCTAAGTGTATAACATAATTTGGAGGAGGGAGAGAGAGATAGACCTGGCGAGACTTGCAATAGTCAAGGTCAGTCCACGAGGATTCATCGAACACTTCGCCCTCAAGCCAGCCTGGGTTAGGAACCATGGCGGAGATGGAGGAAGTGAGCACCACGCGCCGCACACCAAACCTCTTAGCGGCGGCTAGTACATGCATCGTGCCGTGGACAGCAGGGTCCACGAGCTCCTTCTGTGGGTCCACGGGGTCCTCCAGCGAGCAAGGAGACGCCACGTGGAAGACACCGCCTCCAGTGCAGCCCTCAATGGCTTTAGCCACTGAATCAGCATCCAAAAGACTTGCCTCGTGAACCACCAGTCTGACGGCGGGGTTATTAGCGCCGGGGAGGGAGAAGAGGTGAGAAGGGTCGGAGCCCGGCATTATAGAGAGGTGAATGGTGGTGTAGCCACAATCCAATAGGGTTCTCACTAACCATGATCCTATGAAGCCATTGGCTCCGGTGACACACACTGGTACTTTGACGGAGTCAGCGCTGGTGGTGATTGTTGTGGCGGCGTTTACTGTTTGTTCTGCCATTTTGAAGTCAGTTTGATTTGATCAAATTGGAACAGACGACGATTTATATAGAATTGGAAGTTGCAAAAATACATTCTTAATCTGCCACAGATTTGTTACCAGTCAGATTTCGTTTTGTGAGTGGGAGTCGAATCTTCCGAGGTTCATCAGTTAGAGCGTGTCTGATGCGCGTTAAAAATGAAAAGAATGCATTTTTTTTGTGACTTGACGGTGAATATGTGGTGTAAAAAGAAGGAAAAATTATTGATGTGATGTAAAATATTATTTTATTGAAAAATATGTGATTAAAAATGAGTATAAGAATGAAAATAAAGATGAGAATGTGACTCAAACAAGGACTTAATCTCTGTCTATCTAATAATCTAATTCGGATATGAACTAGGTACACGGTAGGAAGGATCTTGCTATATATTAAGATTTAGATAATGGGTTACCTAATGCAACCATCACTTTAAAATGTGACCTTTTAATTTTTTCATTCAATTTTTTCCCATAATATTATTTTCGATGACAGCTTATTTTTATGTACAAATAGCAAAACTCTAATAATTGTTTTTTTAAAAAATATTTATACATTCCCCTAATATGTTTTAAACCTATTTTAAATTATTCTCTCGATTTTTTTTAAGGATCTGTTTTATGGAATTTTTTTATTAATAGATTTTGTTAAATATAGATTTTTTATTTTTTATTTTTTTTTTAAGAATGAGTGGTTAAACAAATTTTAAAAAGTTGTTGATCTAGGTACAAAATATTTTATTAGGAATAATATCAAAGCAATTCATACTTGTTCGAGCAAAGGGAAATTGGTCTTTTAGCACGTTTGAAATGATAAATTATGTTCAAGTAGTTATTTTAAAAACTAGAAATATTACTACATTGTATATAAATAAAATTTTGATACTTGAGTGCTACTAGACAAGTAACCGTTACTTGACTGAGCAAAGGAAGTTGATATTTTAGCGTGTTTAAAATTATGAACTTTGCTACATGTACAATACATGAGTTACGCCCCACCTCCATTGTGAGAGGTTGTAACCCAAGGCCCCACCTCCATTGTGAGAGGTTGTAACCCAATGTTGTAACACAACATTGTACAAGGAGCGTTATTCTAAAATTATTGAATAATTTTAAAAGTTAGAAATATCACTCCATTCCATATAAACATGTATACAGATATGAATCAAGTATTACTCCCAAGTCCTGCTTCCTATCCAACAAGTGGGCTTTGGGTTGGAAAGTAGTGGGCTCATCAAAAAAGGAAAAACTTGGCTCGTGGACAACAATTATAGG
This sequence comes from Fraxinus platypoda, assembly GCA_903798405.1. Lineage (NCBI taxonomy): Eukaryota > Viridiplantae > Streptophyta > Magnoliopsida > Lamiales > Oleaceae > Fraxinus > Fraxinus platypoda. The sequence goes on from CAIGRT010163062.1 coordinate 5,113, forward strand.
AAATAATACATGGCGAACTTACCAAAATACCACTAAAATTAGAGGCCTTTTGAAAAATCGTATGAAAAAGTATTTTGAAAGTAAAAAATACTATATAAAATTAAGTGTCACTTTTTTTGTAAAATAAAAAAAGTGACACAATTTCACTTTTTAAAGTTATTAAAAAGTGATGCAATGTTACTTTTATTCAAAATTAATGTTTATCACTCAAAAAAGTGACCAAAAAATCAAATAAAAAAAGCGACAAAATACCAATCAAAACATTGGAATCAATTCAATAAAGTGACAGAAATCAAAAGAAGATAAAAACTCAATAAAGTGACAACACTAAAAAAATGTGACAAAATACCCATCAAAACTTTAGAAACAGTTCAACAAAGTGACAAAAATTTAAAAAGTGACAAAAACTAAAAAAAAGTAACAAACACTACAAAAAGTTACAAAATAGCTTGGTTGTTCTTTCATTGCACTCCCTTCTCCAAAGTTCCAACATCAAACACTAACAAGGTGAGTGTGCTTCAGATGTGCAACTAAAATAGAATTGCTGAACACATACGCTTTCAACCTCACAGTATTTGGAAACGATCGAACTTCTTTGCCGAACTACAAGATTTCTGACCTAATTTTATGTTAACAAATAACAATTTTGTTTAATCTGAGTAACATTGGATTAAATGTTGCATATGGACTTTATCCTTTTGTCTCTCCAGTCACCATTTCTATACTTGATAATATACTTGAGAATCCAAATTTTTTTGGACCAACGAAAAGCCTAAATTAACAATCCAACCAAAGTCACCACAAATCTATCACAATAATCAAAGATTTCAACTGTATTTCAAAGGTTTTCACTTATTCATTTAATGCTTCACATTGTTATTTCAGATTCTATCAGACTCTCAAAAATAAAGAACACGACGTTGAATTGTTTATCACATTTAAAGAATTCAAATTTCGAAATTGAGATTGAGAGGTTATGGGAGAAGATTTTTCAATAGAAATTGTTGTACTGATTTTCAAAAAGGTAATAATGCCTACACCTGAGCCGATTTTCACGCCACCTTTCGTGCAATCTTCGGTGGACCCATAAATTTCAACGATTCAATTGGTAATCACAATATTAAGTTGCTCAAGAGCCTAGTTTTAGGAAGATTCTCCATCTTGTGTTGCAATTGCTAGCCCTTTGTACTTGTCTCTTTGAAAACTTTAGATTGAATGAATAGAAAGAGAGAGGAAGGTTATCGGTGGCTGTAAATGATTTATTTGCATTCATTTGGACGTATATTTTACTGTTAATTAAAAAGATTAATGAAAATTTATTTTTTAAGTGTATTCTTCAATTTTAGTAATTTTGGACATTATTGGGCCTAATGTCTTCATAATACATAACTATCAACCTTCAAAATACACTTTCAATTTTGACAAACTTGTGGAATTCTTTCAAAAATCAGAGTATTAATTAAATAGGTAATTAAATAAGTTTTACTAATTAAATATGTTAAACGTCACAATAACATACAGTATGGTCACACTTATGTACTAATCACAATCACAGAACTACACATTCACAAATCACAAATTTTATGGCTCATACTTTATTTAACGGTCACAAATTATCAAATTAACTGATCACATAGCCCAGCAGTGTCTTCGCCACAACCACTTGCACCAAAAATCTAACACACAGACGCAAAAATCGCACCAGGCAAATAGACAGATTGCATTATGTCGCCACTACTATTGCACCACCACCACTATATTTTTTACATCATATATGCTCCTGTTTGGGATCCATTATAATGAGTTTTTTGGATAATGTATTTTGGAATAGTGAGTTTTTTAAAGAATCTATGGTTAAAAAAGAATGAAAAATTTCAGATTTATGTGTAATATTATTTTATTGAAGAATGTATGATTAAAATAAGGAGAGAGAAAAATGTATTAAATTATAATAGAGACCAAATAGGGGCTATAATATCATGAGTTGTGACATTCTAGTTTTGGTGACTTCTTTTAATCTGAAAGTTGTGATGAATGCGTGGAGAATGGGTCTTTGCGACTTTCTTTCCTCCAAAATGTGAGATACATAAAGATTATGTCCTATATTCATGAATAAGTAAGAGAACATGAATGAAATTCTTAACAATAAGGATATTATTTCTCTTACCAAATTAGAGCAGATATGATAACGACGAAAGATTTCAATTAAAATCGCCGTCAGTAATCATAGACGGAATTATCATATTATGTATTCACGTGATGCTTGAATTTCTTGCCTTTTTTTTTCCATGATTGTTACTCCCATCAAGTTTTAGCCATGAACAGCCTAAATATATTAAACTTCAAACTTGAATGAAACCTTTGTCCTTCTAGTTTCTGTTTAGAAAATGAATTGTGCTAAGAATTATAGAAATAGATCTTCAAAGTTTTAGGGGATGTTCTCTTAGTGTTTCAGTTTTTAGTTTTGAATTCATTTTGGATTTTGTGTTTTGAGTATCCATTTTGAGATTGTTGAAAATGCGTTCTTTTTGTTATTTTGAAAAATTGTTTTAAAAAAAAAAAGAATAAAAAAAAAAGAAGTTTTGGCTTAATTTTAACTGAAAACATCTAAAAACGACTTTTTTGGCGTTTTCCGTTTTCTTTGTAAATTTTAAACTCGTTTTTGAAAATTCGTTTCTGAAAATAGGTAAGTAAACGTGTTTTCAGTGTTTTCAAAAACTGAAAACTGAAAATGATCCGAAAGTAACAAAGAGAACATGCAATAGGTAAGTAAACGTGTTTTCACTATTTTCTAAAACTGAAAACTAAAAATAACCTGAAAACAACAAAGAGAACGGACCCTCAGTAATGACAAGTAATTTTCTGATTTTTTCTCTTTTGTACGATTGAACTTATTAGAATTTCGAACCGTGCCAGTAATTTCACCACCTTTGAAATTTCATTGCTTACTTTATACAAATTATTCTCAATTGAGAAACTATTTCTGTTCTAAAAGATAGTAAAATTGTTCATATAAACATGAAGATGTTATAGATAGATGATGTTTATATTATTATACATATTCAGGTTTAAAATAGTTTGAACTTATCTTCTGTTATTTAAATATTCTAGTACTCATAAATTGTTGTGAATTAGAAACTTTAATTTTATTTCACCAAGAGCAATAAAAATCTAGTAAGAAAAAAATACAAAGAATATTAAAGATTTATAGAGGTAACTAACAAAGATCAATGATCAAAATGGAACCTTGTCGTTTCATTAGTTTATTAATAGATTGGGTTATTACACCAATTGGCACCAAATTTTACACTAGTAGATTCCATTTTTTTCTGTGAGAAGTGGTAAGATGTGAAGGTGGGAATTCATCGATTTCAAACTTGAGAGATTTGGCATAATAAATATGGGTTTTCCGTTAATAATTATTGGTATGATTGGTAGGAATTTACTGATTTGAGTCCCCTTTCGAGAATAATAAAATTGAGAGGTGCGGGTGTGTTTGACATACAGATAATCTTGAAATTGAACAGGGGTTATATAAGGACTAGTTTTCATGTTTTCAGAATCAACAACTACGTGACAAACTTGCTATAGCTGAGAAAACTTCAAAATCTTATGCCCATGTAAAAGTAAATCAGTGAATTAGTTCCATTTTATTGTGGCAATTAGAAGGATGATTGTTGTATTTATTTGCTCTGTTTGGACATTGAATGGAGCTGCCACAGTTTCTCACCAAGATGGCAATAAATGCCATAATGAAAACTGTAGAAACAGAAAGCAGGCATGGAAAATTCAGCGGGGGCTTACAAGACTCCTTCATGCTGGTGTATCGATGTCAATCGACGCAAATCTCTCCTGATGTTGCTTATTTCTATGGATAGGAATGTAGTTAGAAGATGATAAATATATAACATAAGAAACATATGGTGTGTTGGAATAAGGTTCGAGGGAATGACGATGTTGTTATTTTTCCTCTCTATTTGCCTTGTTGCTATCTTTCATTTTTATAATTCTTTAACCCCTTCCATGAATAGCCTTCGTGTCCATTTTGTTAATAGACTTCTTGTAGATTTGTGGATATGCAGCTCAAACATTATTTGTGAAAATCTAGGTTTAGTTGCAAATTGGTGAAAATCTGGGTTTGGGTTAGATCCTGACATTGGACGTGTCACAGCCAATGCACTAGCTTGGGAGGAGTTTCTGAAGTTAGAGTATTTAATCGACCAATGAAATTAGTAGTCATTACATATTAGTAGTATAGTTTATTTTGAACATTGACTATGCATAAAACATATTCCACTCTTTTTTATGTAGGGCAAATCAGAATTTGGAAAGTGGAGGACCAAACTTTGTCCTCGTTATGATGATTTGAAGGCTATCGTTAGAAATAATTCTGTTACAAGTGATCGCGCTGTAACCGACAATAACTATTTATCCCCTATTCATGGTATGTAAAAAATCGTGCATAAAAAATTATATAATTCATATTATATAAAAAATTCTAACAATTATTTTTCATCATTTGTTAGATGAAAATATGAATGAAGTTGATGGTCAAAATGAGGATACAGATCCAAGCCCAATTATATCTTCTTTGTCATTTTTTTGCTTGCCCAATTATGTGATTACTCCATTTCATACGAATCTATACAATTTTGGTTGGGTTTCATAATCACCATGGTAGCATAGCATGAAGTTCAATTTTTTATCTTTCGTGTTCACATGTTTCCTTAAGTAGGTAAAAGATATCATGAACTTATCACCTTTGCTTGAACGGTTAGACTAATCAATTCATGACATTGTTGTTAATTTATATGTTATAGAGAGAGCCCTTTAAGATTGCAGTGATAATTAGGATTCTTTAATGAAAAGACTGAACTAGCTTAGCTTAAGAACTTATGCAATAAAACCTGATGTTACCCAGGGAAATGATACCCAATTTTAGCACAAGATGCTTCTATCTCTAGCCTTGTTATCTGTAGCATCTGTGACAGAGGTTTCTTTAATGATTTGAGATGCTTCAATATATTTATTCTCTGAGAAACAGTTAAGGATAATCCGTGATTCCATATCTAATGTGGAAAATTTGAAATTATCTGAAAGATGTGCACGCAGGCATCATATATAAAGCTTAGAAATCTTTTATAGAATTGATATTACATGTGTATATCTTTCTATTTTAGAGTCATTTATTGACCATAGACCCTCCATTTTGATCTCAACTCAATCTATCTTATAATTTTTTTAGTTGAACAGCATGCACGCAAATTTTTATAGTTCTCTTTCATTCTCTTCATGTGTGAATGAATCGTGTGTCATGTGTTTCAGTAACTTATTTACTAATTTAGTAAACAAAAGTTTATAATAAGATAAATCAGCATTAATATTATGTGAACTTCTGAAGAAGATAAATAATAAAGAAAAAGCGGCAAGCAGAAATTTGAATGCAAGAAATCAGCGCGAGGAATTCTTCTGCTCCTAGGCCTGAAGTCCTATATTTATTGATATCTCGTTGTCACTTTATTTGCTTTCCCAGTTTTATGATTTCTCCCTTTTACAACAATCAATACAATAGTTTCTAAGTTTCATAATCACCATGGTTGCATCATGTTAGAATATGGAAATTCAATATTCTCCGTGTATACTATTGTGATTGACGATCTTTCTTTCTCACGTGTTTCTGGAAGTATGAAAAGGATATCATGAACTTATCATTGTTCTTGCATGGCTAGACTAATCAATTCATTGTTGCTACTTCTTTGTTTGATTTCCATCTGAACATATTAATCTACTTTGCAATGGATTCTCCAATCAATTTAATGTTTACACAAGTTTGTACATCAATTATCCTCTAATTACCTCATGATTGCTGAAAAGTTACCCTATGTCATCTCATTGGTTCACACGTATCTTTTTCAATGGAAAAATTCTAGAGAAGCAATTGGCATAGGCTTTGGAATAGCCGCATCACAGGAAAGTATGCCGTCTATGTAAAGGGAACAGAAAGCGTACCCAGTCCTATATTTATTGATATCTTTCGTTGTCACTTTTTTTGATTGCCCAGCTGTATGGTTGTTCCATTTTACACCAATCTATACAATTTTGACTGAGTACCATAATAACCATAGTTGCATCACATTTGAATATGACAATTCAATATTCTCCCAGTGTACGCTATGTGATTGATGATCTTTCTTGTGCACATGTTTCAGGATGTAGGTAAAAGATATCATAACTTATCACTAGTGCTCGTGTGGTTATACTAATCAATTCATGATCCTGATGTTAATTTATAGGTTTTAGAGAGCTCTTGGAGATTGCGGATTCTTTAATAAAAAGACTAAACGAGCTTAGCTTAAGTACTGATGCAATAAAATCTGACACTACCCCAGGAAATGATACTTCATTTTTGCTCAAGATGCTTCTATCAGTACCTTTTTTATCAGTCATATCTATTAATAGAGATTTCTTTAATGAATTTAGATGCTTCTATATCCATGTCCAATGCAACAAATTTGAAATTATCTGAAAGATGTGTATGCATGCATCATACCATAGATTTGAAATCTTTTATAGATTTCATATTATACATGTATACATTTCTTTTTAAAAATCATTTATTGACAATAGACCCTCCATCTTGATCCCCACTCAATTGATCTTATTATTTTTATAGTTGAAAAGCATGCAGGCAATTTTTTATAGTTCTTTTTCATTCTCCTTTTGTGTGCATGAATCGCGCATCATGCGTGTTAGTGGCTTATTTAATAATTTAGTAAACAAAAGGTTACTCAAACGATAAACCGATATTAAGATACAATTTCAGTGAACTTCTAAGGAAAACAAATCATATATAAAATGCCGCAAGCAAAAATTGGAAAGCAAGAAATCAGTGCGAGGAATTCTTTTGCTCGTAGGTCCGAAGTTCAACCTGAATGTGCTACTTCTTTGTTTGCCCTATTTGTGAATATATTAATCCAATTTTTAATGGAAACATCAATCAATTAAATGTTTATACAAGTTTGTACATCAGTTATTCCCTAATTACTTCAAGAATGCCAAAATGTTCTCGCGCGACGTCACCATGTTGGTTCGAGTGTTGCCTTTTCAAGGGCAAAAGCAAGAGAAGCAATTGGCATAGGCTTTAGAATAGGTGCATAATATGGAAGCGTGCCAACCATTCAATAGGAATAGAAAGTATGCCTCCAGCCGCACAAGGCAGTGGCAGAAAGCATAGCCAATCTTATATTTATGGATATCTTCGTATTCACTTTATTTGTTTGCCTAATTGTATGATTGCTCCATTTCGCATCAATCTATACTATTTTGGCTGAGTTTCATAATCACTATGGTAGCATCACATTGGAGTATGGCAATTCAATAATCTTTCTTGTTCACAGGTTTCCTTAAGTAGGTAAAATATATCATGAACTTATCACCTTCGCTAGTACGGTTAGACTAACCAATTCATGATATTGTTGTTAATAATTGGTTCTATGGAGAGCCCTCCGATATTGTGGAGATGATTAGGATTCTTTAATAAAAAGACAGAACGAGTTTGGCTTAAGTACTGATGCAATAAAACCTAATGTTACCCAGTGCAATGATACCCAATTTTAGCAAAACATGCTTCTATCTGTACCTTTATTATCTCTTACATCTGTGTTACGGGGCTTTCTTTAATAATTTGAGATGATTCAATATACTTGTTCTCTGAGAAATGGTTAAGGATAGCCAGTGATTCTATGCCAAATGTGGCAATTTTGAATCTGAAACATGTGCACGCAGGCATCATATCTAAAGCCAGTGATATAAGGAAGTAAAAGGATAAAAGGTGGGAGTAAAATTAATACTCAGGTCTCAGAATACTAAATAACAGGAAATACAAGTAAATTGAAACTTAAAAATCATTAAACCTAAAAAACGAAAATATACTCACTTTTTTTAGGAAAATTAAAAATTTCTAGCTACAAAATGCTAGTTAATAATAACAAGAATAAAATTTAATACTTTCAGGGTCCAGCAAAATAGCTTGAGAAGTAGAAACTTGAAATCACTTCAGATTAAGTTCAGCACTCCAGAACAAAGCAAGAAGAATATAGGAACTTTGGTTTTATTTCTTCTTGCAAAATATTATACAATAGGAGATTGAAAGTACTTAGACACTTTTTTACAAGTGACTGACAACTTGAAAGTAAAGGACACAATATTGAATTGAATATGGAAAAGAGTCTTCCTCAAAACAGTGACACGCCCCCACTCCGAATAATGCTAGTAGACCCGAAGAGTAACATGCGTCGCTGATAGATACCAACTAAAAGCTGGACCCACGGCTAAGGCCCTCCATCTTGATATTAATTCAACCAATCTTATCATTTTATAGTTGAACAGTACTTTTATAGTTGAACAAAATGCAGGCATTTTTTATAGTTCTCTTTCATTCTCTTTGTTTGTGCATGAATCGTGCATCATGCGCGTCAGTGACTCATTTACTAATTTTGTAAACAAAAGGTTACTAATAAGATAAACCAGCATTAGTATACAATTTTTGTAAACTTCTAAGGTAACTAAATCCAAAGGAAAATGCAGCAAGCAAAATCGGAACGCAAGAAATCAGCATGGGGAATTCTTCTTCTCCTACACCTGAAGTTCAACCGGAGCTGACAACATCTTTGTTTGATCTCTATATGAACAGATTAATCCACTTTGCACTGTATTCTCCAATCAATTGAAATCTTATACAAGTTTGTACATCAGTTATCCCTTAATTACCTCATGATTGCCAACAAGTTCTCACCCAACGTCATCTTGTTGGTTAAAGAATGTCATTTTCAATGGCAAAAGTAAGAGAAGCAATCGGCAGAGACTTTGGAATAGCCTATCACAGGGAAGCATGGCTCCCATGCAAAGGGAACAGAAAGCATGCATCCATTAGCACCAGGTAGTGGCACAAAGCATAACAAGTCCTATATTCATTCATATCTTTGTTGTCAATTTATTCACTTGCCCAGTTGTGTGATTGCTCCATTGTGCATCAATCTATACATTTTATACTGAGTATCATAATCACCATGGTTGCATCATTTTACAATGTGGCAATTCAACATTCTCTCTCTGTATACTATTGTGATTGATGATCTTTCTCGTTCACATGTTTCTGGAAGTAGGTAAAAGATATCTTGAACTTATCACCTTTGCTTGTATGGTTAGACTAATCAATTCATGGCATTATTTTTAATGTATATGTTTTAGAGAGAGCCCTTGGAGATTACGATGATGATTAGGATTCATCAATAAAAAGACCGCACGAGCTTGGCTTAAGTACTAATGCAATAAAATCTGATGTTACTTGGGGAATTGATACCCAATTTTAGATCAAGATGCTTCTATCCTTTGCTTTTTTATCTTTTATAACTATTTACGGAGCTTTGTTTAATGATTTGAGATGCTTCTATGTATTTGTTCTCGAGAAATGGTTAAGGATTCTCAGTTATTTCATATCAAATGTGGCAAATTTGTAATTATCTGAAAGTTGATATGCAGCATACCTAAAGCTTCGAATTTTTTTATAGATTTTATATTATATGGATATATGTTTCATTTGTAGAGTCCTTCATTGACCATAATCCCTCCATCATGCTCTTAGTTCTCTTTCAATCTCTTTGTGTGTGCATGAGTTGCACATCGTGCGTGTCAGTGACTTATATACTAATTTAGTAAACCAAAGGTTACTAATAAGGTAAACAAGCATTAATATACATAAGAAAATGCAGCAAGAAGAAATCGGAAAGAAAGAAATCAAACACGAGAAATCCATCTGCTCCTGGCCCAAAGTTCAACCAGAACGGGCTACTTCTCTATTTGATCTCCATATGAACACATTAATCAACTTTGCAATGGATTCTCTAATCAATTGAATGTTTAAACATGTTTGTACATCAATTATCCTCTAATTACCTCATGATTGAAAACAAGTTCTCGCCCAACATCAACCTGTTAGTTCAGGCATATATTTTTGATGGAAAAAGCAAGAGAAGCAATCAGCATAAGCTTTGGAATATCCTCTTCATAGAAAAGCACGCCACTCATGCAAAGGGAACAGAAAGCATGCATCCATCAGCACCAGCTACTGGCAGAAAGCATAGCTAGACCTACATTTATTGATATCTTCATTTTCGCTTTATTTGCTTGCCGAGTGGTGTGATTGCACCGTTTTGCATCAATGTATACAATTTTGACTAAGTTTCATAATCAGCATGCTTTTATTGTAGCTTTCTTATCGCTTATCTCTCTTTATGGAGCTTTCTTTAATATATAATTTGAGATGCTTCTGTATATTTGATCTCAAATGCGGCAAATTCGAAATTATCTGAAAGTTGTGCATGCTTGCGTTGTATATAAGGATTTGTAATCTTTTATAGATTTGACATTATATGTGATAGATTTAATTTTAAGAGTCATTTATTGACCACTGACCCTCCATCTTGATCTCAACGCAATTGATCTTATTATTTTTAGAGTTAAAAGCAAGCAGGTAAATTTTTATAGTTCTTTTTCATTCTACTTGTTTGTGCGTCAATCGTGCGTCCTAAATGGTAGTGACTTATTTACTTATAATTTAGTAAACAAAAGGTTACTCATAAGGTAAACCAGCACTAATATATGATTTCAGTGAATTTCTAAGGAGAATAAATCACAAAGAAAATGAAGCAAGCAGATATTGGAAAGCATGAAACCAGTGCAAGGAATTCTTCTGCTCTTATGTCCGAAGTTCAACCAGAACGGGGCTATTTCTTTTTTGACCTCCATCTGAACAGATTAACCCACTTTGCAATGGATTCTCCAATCAATTGAATCTATATTCAAGTTTGTACATCTGTTATCCCCTAATTACCTCATGATTGCAAACAAGTTCTCGCCAAAGACTCGCCCGAAGTCATTTTATCGGTTCAGGCATATCATTTTCAATGGCAAAAGCAAGAGAAGCAATTGGCATAGGAATTGGAATAGCGACATCACAGGAAAACTTGCCACCCATGAAAAGGGAACAGAAAGCATGGCCAGTCCTATATTTATTGATATCATCATTGTCGCTTTATTTGCTTGCCAATTGTTTCATTGCTCCATCTTGCATAAATCTATATAAGTGTGACGGAGTTTCATAATCACCATGGTTGCATCATAATTGAATATGGAAATTCAGTATTCTCTCTCTGTTTACTATTGTGAGTGATGATCTTTGTTGTTCACGTGTTTATGGAAGTAGGTAAAAAATATCATGAACTCATCACCTTTGCTTGTGTGGTTAATCTAATCAATTCATGGCTTTGTTGTTAATTTATAGGTTTTAGAGATGGCCCTTGGAGATTATGGTGACTATCAGAATTTTTTAATAAAAAGACTTAACGAGCTTAGCTTAAGTACTAATGCAATAAAACCTTATGTTACCTCCTGAAATGATAACCAATTTTACATCAAGATGCTTCTATCTGTATCTTTATTGTCTGTTGTATCTCTTTATGGAGCTTTCTTTAATGATTTGAGATGTTTCTATATCTTTGTTCTCCGAGAAATGGTTAAAGATACTCGGTGATTTCATGATAAATGTGGCAAATTTGAAATTATCTAAAAGATGTGTGTGCAGGTTTCATATCGAAAGAATTGAAATCTTTTATATATTTGATATTATTTGTGTATAGATTTCTTTTTTAGTCATTTATTGACCATGAACCCTCCATCTTTATCTCAACTGAAAATATCTTATTATTTTTCTAGTTGAACAGCATGCAGGCAAATTTTTATAGTTCTTTTTCATTCCCTTTCTGTGAATGTGAATAGTGCATCGTGTGTGTCAATGACTCATTTTATAATTTAGTAAACAAAAGGTTACTCACAAGATAAACCAGCATTAATATGCGATTTAAGTGAAGTTAAAAGGCAAATAAATAACAAAGAAAACACAGCAAGAGAAAATTGCAAAGTTAGAAATCAGCACAAGGAATTCTTCTGCTCGTAAGCCCGAAGTTCACCTAGATCGGGCTACTTCTTTATTTGATCTCCGTCTGAACAGATTAATCCATTTTGCAATGGATTCTCCAATCAATTTAATGTTTATACAAGTCTGGACATCAGTTATCACCTAATCACCTCGTGAATGCCAAAAAGTTCACGCCCAACGTCATCCTTGTTGGTTCAGGTGTTGCATTTTCAAGGGCAAAAATAAGAGAATCAATCAGCATAGGTTTTGGAATAGCCGCATCACAGGGAACCATGCCACCCGTGCACAAGGAACAGAAAGTATGCATCCAGCAGCACCTGGTAGTTGAAGAAAGTGTAGCCAGACCTATATTTAATGATATCTTCATAATCACTTTATCTGCTTGCCCAATGGTGTGATTGTTTCATTTCATCAATCTTTACCATTTTGACCAAGTTTCATATATCACTTACGGTGATGAGGTGTACTATTAGGATAGAATAATGTGAATGTATATTGAAAAATATTTTAAAAATCCAAAACTAAAAATTATAGGAATTCTAAAGAAACAGAAACAAAAATGTGAATGTATAATGAAAAATATTTTAAAAATCCAAAACTAAAAATTATAGGAATTCTAAAGAAACAGAAACAAAAACATAACTAAAATTTCTCAACAAATATATGTGGTTAAAATATTTGTATGTGAGAGCAATTTCTTCGTTGCACTTCAGTCATGATTCTTCATACGTCCTACCTATATCAATAACCTCTTATGCTTCGTCCTTCAAAGTTTTGTTGGCAGATTGGAAGAGGGAATATGCTATGTTTGGTTTAGGCGGAAAGGGATATCGATTTTAATTAAAAGTGGGAAGGTATTAAATATGAGTACGAACCATTAATTACTAGGGTTAATGTTATCAAAGAAGGTCTGATCTTTTAAAACTCTAAATTTTGAAAAACAAAAAACTAATTCAAATCATGCTGCTGCTTTGTCAACACCATGCATTATCAAATTAGTTAATGATGTAATTTGTGTGTGCATGAATCAGGCGTTGTGCGTGTCTCTAACTTATTTAGCAGAAGGTTACTCATAAGATTAACCAACATTAATATACAATTTCAGTGAACTTCTTAGGAAAATAAATCACAAAAAAATGCAGCAAGTGGAAATTTGAAAGCAAGAAATCAGCACAAGGAATTCTTATGCTCCTAGGCCCAAAGGTCATCCAGAACGGGCTACTTTGTTAGTTGATCTCAGTTTGAAAAGATTAATCCACTTTGCAATGGATTCTCCAATCAATGAATCGAATGTATACACAAGTTTGTACATCAATTATTCCCTAAATGCCTCATGAAAGCAAACAAGATCTCACCCAATGTTATCCTTGTTGGTTTCGGGGTTGCATTTTCAAGGGCAAAAGCAAGAGAACAAAGTGGCATAGGCTGGGGAATAGTTGTATCACAAGGAAGTATACCACCCATGCAATGGGAACCGAAAGCATGCCACCAGCAGCACTAGGCAGTGGCAGAAAGGGTAGCGAGTCCTATATTTATAGATATCTCCACTGTCATTTTATTTGCTTGCCCAATTGTGTGATTGCTCCATTTCGCATCAATCTATACAATTTTGACAAAGTTTCATAATCACAATAGTTGTATCACATTAGAGTATAGTAATTCAATAGTCTCTGTATATAATTGTGATTGACGATCTTTCCTCTTCACGTGTTTCCCTAAGTAGGTAAAAGATATCATGAACATATCACATTTGCTTGTATGGTAAGATTAGTCAAAACATGACATTGTTGTTAATTTATAGATTTTAAAGAGAGCCATTGGAGATTATGGATTCTTTAATAAAAAGACAAAATGAGCTCGGCTTAAGAATTGATGCCATAAAACTTGATGTTACCAAGGAAATGATACCTAATTTTAGCTAAAGATGCTTCTATCTATAGCTATGCTATCTATTATATTTGTTATTGTAGCTTTTTTTAATGATTTTAGATGCTTCTATATATTTGAAAGTTTCTATTCATTCTCCTCGTGTGTGTATGAATCATGCATCGTGCGTGTCACTGATTTATTTACTAATTTTGTAAACAAAAATTTACTCATAAGATAAACTAGCTAATTACGATTTCAGTGAACTTTTAAGGAAAATAAATCACAAAAAAAATGCAACAAGCAAAACTTGGAAAGCAGGAAATCAGCACAAGAAATTCTTCTACTCCTAGGCCCGAAGTTCAACCAGAACGGGGTACTTCTTTGTTTGATCTCTAAATAGCGATATTTGATAATTCTTTTGATAAAATATATTCTAAATTGTTTTATTTTATGTTTAATAGGTGAAACTCTATGAATGAAAAAGGAATTGAAGGAAAGAAGCAAGAGGTGACAAACAATGGCAAAATTCAAAGTACATGGAATAAATTGGCATTGGTTGCAAAATTAAGTGGACTCAAGGACTAACTTGCATTACATGAAAGAATTGAGGACTTGGAAACAAGCATTAATTTAATTGGGCATTGGAATTAATTGGGCATCAACTTGGACTTTTGGTTGGATTAAAAGTTTAGGTTATATACACACACACACACACACACACACACACACACACACATATATATACACACGAATAGGAGGAGAAAAAAATACAGAGGCTGGCAGCTACTGAAATATATTACTTGTTCACAGGTTGCGGCTACCAGGGGTATATATATATATACACGTGAAATTGTGGCAGAAAGAGAGAAGAATATACAGAAAACACTGCTGAAGAAGAAGAAGAAAAAAAAAAAAAAAGAGGAAGAAGACGGCGTCACGTAAGAAGAGACGGACGGGCGGGCAGTAGCTAAAGAGACTAAATTAATTTCAAAATTGTTCATGTTTCGTCAATTTTTGATGATATCGTTTCTCTTTTATTTGTTTAATTTCGATATTATGCTAAACTAGATTTTTACATTGCTAGGATGAAATGAACCTTTATTATGAGATTTTTTATTTAAATAATTTGTTTGAATGTTTGGATGTTTATTATGGTTTAGCTTGATTTTCAATTAATTGGCCATTAGATGAATTGTTTGTGGATTTTACTGTCATCAAGAGAGATAATAAGATCGTTAGCACGTAGTAATAAGCATTGTGAGGTTCGATATGGGATAGAGATATACCTCTATACCTCACATGATTTTTAGATTGATTTTCTAGTTCGTTTAGTGCTTTCTTATATATTGGTATCTTTTATAGATATATAGAAAGATCACATATATGATTAGATTTAATTGCTATCGAGAGAAGCTTTTAAATAAATTTGGAACTTTGACAAACTCGCATGATAACAATGAGTCATTTTAATTGTTGTACTAAAAATGGAATAACAAGGGTGATTCTACATCTTATCATTGCATATCAAAAATTTGATAAATTTTTACTTTGATTTCTAGTACGTGATAAATTAGACATAGATTTATTACAAGTTATTATTGCTATTCGATTAAGAGTATTATTAACTTTAACTCGACAAAAAATGTAGTCCTCGTGGATTCGATACTTAATTCACCATTATATTATTTGATCATGATCCCGTGTACTNTTACAAGTTATTATTGCTATTCGATTAAGAGTATTATTAACTTTAACTCGACAAAAAATGTAGTCCTCGTGGATTCGATACTTAATTCACCATTATATTATTTGATCATGATCCCGTGTACTTGCGGGTTTCCAAAGGTTCAATCTCCACATGAATATATTAATCTACTTTGCAATGGATTGTCCAATCAACTGAATGTTTATACAAGTTTGTACATCAGTTACCTCCTAATTACCTCATGAATGCCAAAAATTTCTCGCCCAACCGTGATCCTTGTTGGTGCAAGAGTTACATTTTCAACGGAAAAAGCAAATGAAGCAATTAGCATAGGCTTTGTAATCAGTGCATAATGGGGACGCATGCCAACCACGCTACGGGAACTGAAAGTATGCCTCCAACCGCACCAGGCAATTGCAAAAAGTGTAGCCAATCCTATATTTATAAATATTTTCTTTGTCACTTTCTTTTTGCTTGCTCAATTATGTGTTAGCTCCATTTTGCATGAATCTATACAATTTTTCTGATTTCATAATCACCGTGGTAGCATCACGTTAGATTATTCAATATTTGATCTTTCTTGTTTACATGTTTCCTTAAGTAGGTAAAACATATCATAAACTTATCGCCTTTGCTTGAACTGTTAGAGTAATCAATTCATGACATTGTTGTTAATTTATATGTTTTAGAGAGAGCCCTTGGAGATTACGGTGATTATTAGGATTTTTTTAATGAAAAGACTGAACGAGCTTGGCTTAAGAATTGATGCAATAAAACCTGATGTTACCCAGGGAAATGATACCCAATTTTAGCACAAAAAACTTCTATCCCTAGCTTTGTTATTTGTTATATCTGTGTTACGGAGCTTTCTTTAATGATTTTGGATACTTCAATATATTTGTTCTCTTAGAAACAGTTAAGGATACTCAATGAATAGAGGTACTCACCTATACTTGTATTCTTATTGTTATGGTATATTAGAACTACCGGTGCTCCTCTAGTATTAAGTAAAAGCTGGATTGGAAGGCACCGGTGCCAACAGATTATTATTTAAGAACGGGATATTGAAATCAGATTCTGAAATTATTGATTTGTATAATTTAACACGACTAGTTCGAGAGTCTATTCCTCATTTGATCAGTGAGTTAAATTTGTAGCTAGATTTATACTGCTTATGTGATTACTTATGAGAAACTATGTGGAATGGAATTATGTGAATAAGTAGATTTCGATGCAACTATTCATCTCATATATGATCAGTACAACTCAGAAAAATTTATGAGCATGGCATATACATGAATACTCCAATATTAATTGATATGCATATGGTGTGAAAATCATAAATTGTACACCAACGAGTGTCATATGGTCCGTTTCAAGACGACCCTCATTGGATCACCGGGTGGTTCAATGATTGAATGAGTGCTCAACCCATGTGTGAAGCATTTGGTGTTGGGATGCCTCGATCATGATCAATTGTGCACATGACCAACATTCCTAGACAAATATCACACATGGCTAGTTAAGAATTTATTGTGTCAAAGAGGGCACATCTATGAGAGTTTTGTGGCCATACTTATGTTTAAATAAAGCAAGCTCGGGTGCACAGATTTTGAATTTCACACGGGCCCAAAGAGACCAAGGTAAATATTTAAAGAAACAAAAATAGCAGGGCATGCATCATGTACATACAACAGCCATATTGTGCTCATAGAGTTGTTATACTCATTCCCTTTTTTCCCTACTACTTGCAGGTTATAATGTCGCATAATTAGATAGAGTATAGAGAGGATAGTTGGGCCATTACTCACTATGGTGAAGAGTTCCATTGGACATCAGTTCTCCATATATAGGCATACTATTCGGGAGAGGTGGACACATATATGCAAATAGTTACTGTTACTATTATGGTTCGATATAGAACCGCAACTAACAATATGATAGCTATGGAATTCCGTGTCACGTAAAGCAAGGAAATGGAAGCCACTCTCATGTATACGTTGGAAAAGAACGTAAGGAGAGGATGAGAAAGTTGCATATTTTGTTACTTTTGAATTGACTACTTTATGTACTACTACCCATTCCCCTTAGTTTTGGATGAAAATGTAAGTCAGTTGTTTAAACTATAAGTCAATGTTTGGAAGTGGCTTCGATTATGTAATGTAGTTGTGTTCTATCTTCCATCTCTTGAAACAATATGCATGTAATTAAGTATATATGTGTGTGTGTGTGTGTGTGTGTGTGTGTATAAAGTAGTCGTTACACTTCGTGTGTGAGTGAATCGTACGTTGTGTGTTTCAGTAACTTATTTTCTAATTTAGTAACAAAAGGTTACAATTATGATAAATCAGCATTAATATTTTGTGAACTTCTAAAGAAGATAAGTAATAAAGAAAAAGCAGCAAGCAGAAATTTGAATGCAAGAAATCAGCACGAGGAATTCTTCTCCTAGGTCCAAAGTTCTACCAGAACGGGCTACTTCTTTGTTTGATCTCCATCTGAACAAATTAATCCACTTTGCAATGAATTTTCCAATCAATTGAATGTTTATACAAGTTTGTAAATCAATTATCCCCTAATTACTTAATAATTGCCACCAAGTTCTCACCCAACGTCATCTTGCTGGTTCACAAGTATCTTTTTCAATGGAAAAGGCAAGAGAAGCAATCAGCATAAGCCTTGGAGTAGCTCTATCATAGGTAAACATTCCACCCATGCAAAGGGACCAGAAAGCATGCATCCAGAGCAACAGGTACTAGCAAAGAGCTTAGCAGTCCTATATTTGGTGATATCTTCATTGTCACTTTATTTGCTTGCCCAGTTTTATGATTGCTCCCTTTTTCAACAATCTATAAAATTGTTACTGAGTTTCATAATTGCCATGGTTGCATCATGTGAGAATATAGCAATTCAATATTGTCTATGTGTATACTATTGTGATTGACGATCTTTCTTGTTCACGTGTTTCTAGAAGTAGGTAAAAGATAATATGAACTTATCATTGTTGCTTGTATGGTTAGAATAATCAATTCATGACATTGTTGTTAATTTATAGGTTTCAGAGAAAGCTCTTGGAGATTATGGATTCTTTGATAAAAAGACTAAACGGGCTTGGCTTAAGTACTAATGTAATGAAACCTGATGTTACCCACGGAAATAATACCCAATTTTAGCTCAAGATGTTTCTACTTGTCATAACCATTTATGGAACTTTCATTAATAATCTCAGACCCTTCTTTACATTCATTCTTCAAGAAATGTAGTATACTCAATGATTTCATGTCCAATGCGGCAAATTTAAAATTATATGAAAGATGTGTATGCATTATTTGAAATCTTTTATAGATTTGATATCGTACATGTATATATTTCTTTTTAAGAAACAATAGACACTCCATCTTGATCCCCACTCAATCGATCTTACTATTTTTATAGTTGAAAAGCATGCAGGCAATTTTTTATAGTTCTTTTTCATTCTCCTTGTGTGTGTATGAATCGTGCACCGTGCATGTCAATGACTTATTTACCAATTTAGTAAACAAAAATTTACTCATTAAGATAAACAACATTAATATACGATTTTAGTGAACTTTTAAGGAAAATAAATCACAAAAGAAACTCTGCAAGAAAAAATTGGAAAGCGAGAAATCAGCATGAGGAATTCTTCTGCTCCTAGGCCTGAAGTTCAACCAGAATTGGCTTGTACTTTGTTTGATCTCCGTGTGAACATATTAATCCACTTTGCAATGATTGCCCAATCAATTGAATGTTAATACAAGTTTGTACATAAGTTATCCCCTAATTACCTCGTGAATACCAAAAGGTTTTCGCCCAACGTCATACTTGTTGGCTCAGGAGTTACATTTTAAAGGGTAAAAGCAAGAGAAGCAATTAGCGTAGGCTTTGAAATCGGTGCATAATGGAAAAACATTCCAACCAAGCAGTGGCAAAAAGCATAGTCAGTCTTATATTTATAGATATCTTCCTTGTCACTTTTTTTGCTTACCCAATTATGTGAATGTTCCATTTAGGATGAATCTATACAATTTTGGCTGAGTTTCATAATTACCATGGTAGCATCATGTTGGAGTATGGTAATTCAATGTTTGATCTTTCTTGTTCACATGTTTCCTTAAGTAGGTAAATGATATCATGAACTAATCACCTTTGCTTGAATGGTTAGACTAATCAATTCATGACATTGTTGTTAATTTACATGTTTTAGAGAAAGCCTTTGGAGATTGCAGTAATGATTAGGATTCTTTATGGAAAAATTGAACGAGCTTGGCTTAAGAACTTATGCAATAAAACCTGATGTTACCCAAGGAAATGATACCCAATTTTAGCACAAGATGCTTCTATCACTAGCTTTTTTACCTATTAATAATTTTAGTTCCCACCAAGGATCTTCATTGCGTTCAGAAAGAAATTATGATAGGAATTATACCTTATGTAGATTCTGCAAAGTCCTTCACTGATCTTGGAACCCGAACAATCACGATCTGCAATCCACAACTGTCTAATTGTCCAATCTCCAATAAAAATTCACAAAGGGAACAAGATTGAGAGAATTAGGGTTTCTATTTTCTTATGCTATCAAGATAATGAATTTGTTCTATTATTTCTGAAACCCTAATAACTTATTAATATAAGTTCAAATGGGCTTGGTCTATCTCTTAAACTTAATATGGTCCAATATTTAATTAATCTAATTAATTAAATTTGGTCCATGAATTAAATAATCCAATGCCTATTAACATGCAACTCAATTAATTAATTGTCCAAAACTTGTTAGTTAATTAATTGATAAATTTCATTCTTCTGGTCTTCTTTTGTGTGTGACCTAGGTTCCCAATCACGATATCTAATGACGTGAATTATTATTTTAATCTAATCAAAATCGATAAAATAAAATACTCCATTTTAATTTATCATCAATTCATATCCGTCATCCCAAATTGACATCTAACAATTTGTCGAGACAATACACGTGACGGGAAATGTGACGTGGTATGACGAAACCAAAGTTGTTCGTTTACCATGAAACTATAATTTTTTTGTCAATATGATTCGATCAAATACGAAAAAATGGATATGTGTCAATCTTAACTATCGATCATATCTTTCATCCCATTATTAATTCAATGTAAGTCGAAAACTCTTTTCGACTTATGAGTGTACATTGGCCAATGATTTCGTTATCAACTTAAATGAATGAAATATATATCATAATCTCTTACTATTTAAGAGTGATGAATTCTCTCTTGATCATTCACAACCTTCATATGATTCTTAACATACTCGAACGATGTCGTATTAGTGATCCTTGGTAGAGAAATATTCAACATCACCAAAGTATGACTATCTTCATATTGGCACTATGATGACCTCAAGTCGAAGAATCAATTCTACTACCGAAAGTTAGAAATTAACCACTGACATTCGAATAGTTATTCATGTGGAATTTCACAAGCGGGTCTCCAATATTTTGTTCTATAACAAACATCAACGTGTTCATTTAAGTGTGACCACACTTTAACTTATGAGACTGACTACTTCACAAGTAAGAAATGTCTCACGTGATGCTCTATCCATAATGACAATATCCTTATCTCGTTATTAATTATGACCACGGATGATTTAAGATTTAGTTATGTGTAATTTGTATCTCACAGTCACAACTCTTTTTGATTAACAAATTATTAAGACTTAAATCTACGGATTCTATTATTTAATTTATTAAAATATTAATTAAATTAAATAATAGATCGGTCATAAATGAAATAAATCAATTATATATTAAAAGTGTTTATGTTCAAAATTGATTGAACCTAGTGCATAACACTTACAAACTCTCACTTGCACTAGATCCAATCACTTATATATCTAATATCATAAGAGTCTACAAGACAATTATGTTTATGCTATGACAACTTTTTGTTAATGGATCTGCAATTTAATAACTTGTGATTGTTCGTTATTTCTTTACGTCATTTCATTGTATTATGTTTTCAATGAGATGATATCGTCTAACACATGTTTGGATCATTGATGAAACCTTAGTTTCTTCGTTTACACGATGGCTCCATTTTTATCACAATGTAAAAGCATGTGATCAACAATGTTAGGAAGTACTCCAAGTTCATTGACGAACTTCCTAATCCAGACCACAATTTTTGTTACTTTTAAAGCAATGATTTATTCTTCTACTATTGAATTAGTGATTGTTTCATATTTGGAACCTTTCAAACACATTACTTAAGAGTAACCAATATCCTGATTTAGATTTGCTATCATTCTGGTCTGACTAGAAGTTAGCATCAATATAGCATCAATGTATCCATGAACTCTAGTTCATTTTCTCCATAAAATCTTCTCAAGAATTTATCTACGTAGATTGGAATAGGTTAAGTAATCTCATAGATCTATCTTTGTAGATCAAGTTGCTTCTCTCATATCTTTCATAAAGATATTGTTTGACAACCATAATTTCGATGATTGAAATATAGGGACATCGTTTCCTATTAATAATATGTATTATACATATAATATCAGGAATGGGATAATGCTCCCGCTATCTTCTTATAAACACACAATTCGTCTTCATTTTAATCGTTTCCTATAATATGTCCCATACATATAATATCAGGAATGCTACAATGCTCCCAGTATCTTCTTGTAAACACACAATTTCTCTTCATTTTTTATAAAATCAAACATTTTGAATTTATCATTGAATCAAAGATCTCAGTTTCTAAAGGCTTGCTTCAGGTCATTTATGGATCTATCGAGCTTGCATATCTTGTTGGCATCTTTGGATTCAAAACATTCGAGTTGTGTCATGTACATTTCCTCTTGTAAGTTCTTATTAAGGAAAGAAATTTTAACATCCATTTGTCACAACTCATAGTCATGATATGCATCTATTACAAGCAAAATTATAATATACATTAGCATGGCTATAGGTGAAAAGGTTTCATTAAAGTCAACTTTTTGTCTTTGTAATCCCATTTGCTACTAGCCATACTTTGTATGTATGGATGTTTCCATTCATGTCGACCTTTTCAAGTAAACCCATTTACAACATATAGGTTTTATCCCATCAAGCCGGTCAAACAAGGTCTAAACCTTATTCACATACATCGAGTTCATCTCGAATTTCATGGCCTCTTGTCATCTCTTTGAATCAACACTTGACTTTATTTCTGC
>CAIGRT010163081.1:0-15582 GCA_903798405.1 Fraxinus platypoda
TATTAAAGTAGATTAGGATTACAAAAGCATTTAATAGAAACTGTATAACTATGATTAAGAATTTAGTTAATTATCTCTTAATTAAATTTTATAATTATCAATACTTAACTGGCCGAAAACTGTATGTGGTAAGTTTAATTCAAACCTATCCAAAATTCTTTTTCTCAATCCTAATGTATATAATTAATTACCATCTGTCAAAAGAGTTCAATATTGATATAGTAATTTAGTCTAAATCGATAACTAATATTATTAAATAAATAGTTTTTTTAAAGTGGCTCTAATTCAATTTAAGCTTATCCAAATTAACTTTTTCCTAAGTTCATAATTCGCAATTTATTGCAAGCTGTATAATGGGCCCAATATTGATAGGGTAATTCTAACAGCTTTAATTGTTAACTATTTTTGCCCAATTAATTAAAACTATAAAATTAAATACTTATTTTCACTTTAGTCCCTCCACTATTAAGGAAAAATCATGTATATCTATTTAACTATTGGGCATATCAAATTGACTTGCATAACGATTTGACTAGACATGACATTTCTATCAATTGGCAAATAAATTTATATACAACACACAACTCATAAAATTTTGAAGTTCTACAACCTACTCTCGAAATAATTTTATCCTCGAAATTTACCTTAGGTCGGTGAAAAGTCGTGTATAAGTGATTTTCATCTCATCTTCCTTTTACCAAGTGGACTCTTCCACTTCATGATTACGCACGGCACCTTGATTAAAGGAATTTCCAAATTCCTTAGTACATGAATCTTTCTATCTGTAAGTATTATCGCAACATTGATACGCGGAATACTTTATGCATTGTTGAAAGTTAGGGTGGTAGGGCTCGTTTATAGCTACATCTCCAACTCTATCTAATATATCAAATGATCCAATGAATCTTGGTCTCAATTTACCTTTCTTGCCAAATGGAAGTACTCCCTTCATTGGAGCTACTTTCAGAAATACTTTGTCACAATTTTGGAACTCAATATCTTTTATCCTCCCATTAGCACAGCATTTCTGCCTGTCTTGAGCAACCTTAATTCTATCTTGAATCTTATCCACAACATGTATTGTTCAATCAATGATCTCAGGTCCTAGAATCCTTCTTTCTCCAACCTCATCCCAGTACATCGTGATCTGCACTTCCTACCGTATAGTGCCTAGGTGCCATGCCTATAGTTGCCTTAAAATTGTTGTTATAGGCTAATTCTAGTTAGGGTAAGTGTGTTTCCCAACTATCTCTAAGATCTAGTACACATGCTCTTAACATAGATTCAAGTATCGAATCATCCTTTTGGATTGTCCATCGGTTGGTGATATGCAGTACTACTAAATTTCGGTTTCGTTCCCATAGAATCTTGTAAACCTTTTCAAAATTCTGATGTGAATCTTGAGTCTCTATCTGAGATAATAGAAACAGGAACCTGTGTAACCTGAATATTTCTCTGAACCTTTGCATATTGTTCCATGGTGAATGTCATCTTAACTGGAAGAAAGTGAGCCAACTTTGTAAGACGGTCCACTATTATCCAGGTAGCATTGTTTCCTTTAATAGACCTCAGAAATCCTACCACGAAATCCATGATTATGTGTTCCCATTTCCATTCCAGTATATCCAAAGCTCTATGTAACCCTGAAGGTCTCTAATGTTTCGCTTTCACTTGCTAACAGATCATACACTTACAAAGAGTCATATTCCTCTTTTCATATTTCTCCACCAAATTGTATTTCAGAGATCCTAATAGATTTTCATACCACCTGGATGCTGCATAAGGGGTGGAATGTGCTACTTCGAGAACTTCTTTCATTAAGTCCTCATCTTTAGGAACACACGATCTGCCTTTATACATAAGTAACTTATCATCAGCTATCATAAATCCTCCTCGGTTATCTGTCCCAACTTCAGCCATGATTTTACATAAAAATGGGTCATTTTTTGGGCTTCTCTAATCCATTCTCTAAGAGTGAGTTGAACCATTAGAGCTGCAACAATAGTTGATTTCTAGACCAAAGGTGCAACAACCTCTAACCTCAAATTTTTACTGTATATAACAAATCCTTCTGGTATTGTTAAAACCGTCGCTGAAACCAATCTTTGTTTCAATTCTTAAAAACTACTTTCACACTTATATCCGACCATTGGAACTATACTCTCTTTCTAGTAAATTGTACCAGTAGACCAGCTATCTTAGAAAATTTTCAATAAATCTCCCCTAATAGCTGACGAAACCCAAGAAACTATGAACTTCACCTATATTGGTCGGTCTAGGCTATTTGTTAGCTTCAACTTTAACTGGGTATACCTCAATTTCTTGTGCAGTAATCACATGACCAAGGAAGTCAATACGATCAAGTCCAAATTCACATTTTTGAATTTGGCATACAATTTCTCTTTTCGGAGGGTGCCTAATACCACTCTTAATGCTCTTCATGTTGGTGCTTATCTTTCGAGTATACTAGTATGTCGTCAATGAAGAGTAAAACGAATCAATCTAAATACAAATGGAAAACTCGATTCATTAGGCCCATAAATATAGTTGGTGCATTGGTTAACCCAAATGGCTTCACTATTAACTCATAGCGCTCGTACCACATTCTAAAGGCCGTTTTAGGGATATCATAATCATTTATCTTGAGTTGGTGATAACCCCATCTCAAATCGATCTCTAAGAACACCTTTGCCCCTTTCAATTGATCAAAAATATCCTCTATCCTTGGGAGTGGGTATTTATTCCTTATGGTCAAACGATTAGTATCCATATAATCAATGCACATCCTCATTGACCCATCTTTCTTTTTAACAAACAACACTAGCACTGTAACACCACGCTTTGCCTTTACATGATTAGTGTTTATAAGTATAACGTTCGCCCATATATTTCTTTATTTTTTAACTCATAAATTTAATGTTGCCGTGACTAATTATATTTTTGCGGTGGGATGCACCTCGGACGCTCCAGAAGATCTCGTGCCTATTAAAATTAATTATAATAAGATGAACCAAGCTATGAAGTAAACTATAGATATAGCCATGTTCTAAAAAGCGCCAAAATGCGCCGCCTAGGCGTGACGCGGCTCGAAAACGCGTCGAATTTGGGAAATGCGGGAAAAATGCGTTTTCCATCTAAAAGGCGGCGCTATCCCGCCAAATTTTTTTTTTTTAATCTTTTTTTAAATATAAAAATATATTTAATGCCTTAAAAATACGAAACGCATTATGACGCTTATTGCATTGACACGCCTAAACTTGTGATTCTTTTAGGGAATGAATTCATTAATTCTTTCACATAAATAAAAAGGATACGTGGAGCCTAAATATTATCTGTGTTCTTCCTTTTCACTTCATCTGTGTTTGGAGGTCAACACTTGAGGTATAATAGATGCATTCTATTTTAATATCATTTGATAGACAAATTCGTGATTAGTATCATTTTACAATATATGATGGAATCATGATATAGTCAAACTTATGCTATTTTGATGTCATATTGGCAATATGTGGATCAACCATTTGTATAGAGACACATTTTAGTTTCTCCAGCACACGTATATACCCCCATGCATAATTATAAATATGTTATAATGATTCATGTAAATTCGTTTAGCACAAACTGTATTTGACCAACAAACTCGTATACTTTTAATAAAAACACTATTCGTCATAAAATCACGAGTTTAGCACAAACTGTATTTGACCAACAAACTCGTATACTTTTAATAAAAACACTATTCGTCATAAAATCACGAGTTTCATTTGTCGATAATTTTTTATTTTATTTGCACCAGATTTCTGCTACCTTCTAAAATTAGTATTTAGTTTGATCAGTGGAAGTTAGAAATTAGTTATCTTGTTTGTATACGAAAAGAAACTAAATGGAACCATTATGCGTCACAGTGATTTTGACAATAAGTTTCACTTTTAAATTTCTATTGATCATGAGCACCTTTTATTTTACATATTGGCTCCTAATAATAATGACTACGTTATCTTAAAGAATAGGGATATGGATTGATTTTAGGATGAATTTTGTAGAAATTCTAAACGAATATTAATGACTAGGATATTTGGCACGTAGACTTCTTGGGCGGCTAACGACATCTTCACCTGACATTCTTAATGTAAATCACTAAGGATTCGAGGTAAGTAAACCTCTCTTTAATTTCATGTATATGTCATATGGTTAAATATATAAAAGTGTTACATTGTCATTATGTAAACATGATATTTGATCATTACTTTTTATGCTATAAATGCTTGTCATGACATATTCATACATGCCAATGCATTCATACGCATACATGAAGATTCGAGGAATAAAAGTTTCCAAATGTCAATGAGTCAAGAAATGTCTTTAAAGATATGTATCCTGAATGTTTTATTACGAGGTGTATGTCTATGCCATGAAAGGTGTTAGTGGGAAATGGGGCGCCGGGACTAGCGCACCCGACCAATGTTCAATGATAATGATAATGTTAATGTTAACTATTTTGCGGTACTACCGGTAGGACTCGACCGGGTTCCAAATAATAATTGCCTACTGCATTCTAATTGGCTAGGCTATACACCAAGTGATCTCACGACGTCAATGTTAAGTTTTTTTTAAAGAAATGAAAGAAAATGGGATATATAATGAAAAATACTATTTATTTGAAATTAATTCATATGCATATCATAATCATCATGCATCATATGCATGAGGTTTGGTTACTAAGCGTTAGTTCATCCCACGCTATTCCTTCCCATTTTCAGATGATGAAGGCACGAAGATGCGAGGTGACAACTTGTGGTACGATGGACTCAGTACAATCACATTTATATAGTGAATTCGTTTTGAAAATAAATTTAACATGTAAATTTAATTGTCGTATATTTTAATTAAGTACACATTATTTTCATAAATGAAGTATTTAATATCTATCATATTAAATAAAGATTAAATCGTCTTTCAGTATTTATGATTTTAAGAGATTATTAAATGATAATACTTCCAGATTAGGTGTCTAGATTTTAGGGTGTTACAAGCGCTTCCTAAGGATCCACTAGGTCAGATGAAACCTTATCCAGTAGTTCCTATAACTGTATCTTCTACTCTTGCAATTCTTTTGGTACCATTATGTAAGGGGCTTTAGATATTGGTGCTGCTCCAAGGGTGAAGTCAATTGTAAACTCTACTTGTCTATCTGGCGGTATACCAGATAAATTTTCGAAAAAAATATCCCCAAACTCCTTAACCACCGGTACATCTTCCCTTTTTCGTTAGGATTGGGGCTTACTAATAATATTCAATAAAAATCCGAGACACATACTCTTTTTCAACATCTTGTTCTCTTTCAGTGCAGACAACTAATAGGGGTAGAGTCCCAATTCTTGTTCCAAATAATCGGAATTCTTCGTCCCCTATTTTTTGAAATAGAACCTCCTTCTCATGGCATAAGATAGTTGCATAATTTCTATCCAGCCCATCCATACCCAAAATTACATCAAAGTCTTTCATTCTCAAGAGGTACAAATCTGCCTTTAGTACTTTTCCTTTGACCTCTAACTTAATGTCTTTAACCATTTAATTAGTGTTAGTGACTTTACTTGAAGATGTTAATTCATTTTTACGCATTTATTCCCAATCTTACCCATAAAAATTATAAAGCTCTGAATATAGCAGCTTCTTGTTGTCGTCGTGCCATTTTCTTTAAATAAAAAATAATTTTATCTTAATAACTATTCGACCATACCTAGAGATCTCTCTATGTTTGGTCATGTCCGTCGTGTGTGTATAATATATATTTTGTTAAATAGGGGTTCCCTTTTTTGATATAAAAGTTTCTAAAAATGGAATTTCTTTTTAAATTTGGACTGGGTTTGAAACATTGTTTCATCTTGTTGATTTGAATAACATGCAACTAAAAAGACTTCTAGGTGAAGAGGGTGGTCACAAGTAGACAGCTTAAATCTCAAACTCTCCTTAGACGGTTTCGATTTTTTTAACAAAACCTTTCAGTTTTACGAATAAGCAAATAAAAAAAAACTCAATTAATACATTTTCAGTAAAGGACTCAAATACATATTTTTTTTAAAAAAAAAAAAATCAAATTTTGAAAAATTTACATGAAAGTAGACTTGGCTCTCATACCAAAACTACAATGCGCTACCAAACAAGAATTTCGTAACGTGCTTAGAAATCACTTTCAATATAACGGAAAATTCAATAAAAATTGACAACTAAGGATATACATTTAATTTATTAAAAGAAGCGGAACTTTTTGGATCATATCTTTAATCAAAGCATCAATAAAAACTTGTTCAATATACAATAAAAATTGGAGTAATTAAAAATTATAATCTTACTTCAAAACTAATCAAATTAAATGTATACTTTGTGATGAGAATCCGTTGATCCAATGGCACACCCATCCATCCACCTCTGTCCAGCAAGCTAATTTTGACCTGAAATTTGTAAATAAAGAGAGTTCAATATAACAAATTATATTCAATGAGATTCTTGCAACTCCATATTTAAATCAAACATGAAATTATGCATAAATTCTCTTACCAACATAAATTGAGAATTATCACACCATGAAAAATGATAATTCTAGTAATCGTTGAAAAATAATGTGAAGGCTAACTGATACCCGAATGTATGTTTTAAAAATGTATCATGAGGGATAAATATTATAGTCTCCTACTAGAATTGAACATCTAGTAATATACTAATCAGATATTAGAATACGTTTGATTGTGAGCATAAAATTTGCATGGAAAGCATAAAGTTCTAGGCAATTCAAAATTATTAATTAGATGTGTTTAATTAATTTAGTTTTCAATCTAGAAAATGTTATACTTGTTCATTTTTTATTGGTGGATAGATGAGAGAGAGAAAGAAAGAGATAGTGAATTACTTAGAAAATAAAAATCATCTCTCCCTAAAGGAAATATTTTCTTTGTTTTCAAAGAAAATATGGTCACTTGACCAAAAATAGGAAAATATTTTCCTTGGAAAAAATTGCCAATTAAACAGCACAAAAATGAAAAATTAGGTGGAAAAAAAATACATTTTTCATGAAAAATATTGGCAATCAAATGCACGATTAGTTATAAGTTAAATCAATTAGATAGTAGAATGTAATTTCTATCCTTATTAAAGTAGATTAGGATTACAAAAGCATTTAACAGTTTTTCTATACAACTATGATAATATTTTAGTTAATTATCTCTTAATTAAATTTTGTAATTATCAATACTTAACTATTTTCAAATTTCTTAATTGGCTGAAACTGTATATGGTAAGGTTATTAATTATATATAAAATTTCTTTTACATTTTGATTCTTCTATTGATTCTATCTTATTTAAAACTTATCTAAAATATCTTTTTCTCAATCCTAATATACAAAATTAATTACCATCTATCGAAAGAGTCCAATATTGATATAGTAATTTAATCTAAATCGATAACTAATATAATTAACTAAGTAGTTTTCTTAAGTGGCTCTAACCTGCATTTAACTTATTCAAATTAACTTTTTCTTGAGTCCATAATTCGTAATTTATTTCAAGCTTCAAAATGTGCCCAATATTGATAGGGTAAATAACTCCTTCAACTATTTGGCCCAATGAACTAAAAGTATAAAATTAAATACTTATTTTCACTTTAGTCCCTCAACTATTAAGGAAAATCATATGTATCTATTTAACAATTATGCATAACAAATTGACTTACATAACGATTTGACTTACATGGCATTTCTATCAATTAACAAGTAGATTTATATACAACACATCTCATAAAATTTTGGAGTTCTATAGAAACCACGAGAGACATGTAGAAACCCCGTGAATTGAAAGCTCTCATGAGGATAAGATTTGTACCTAGTCATTATCATAATGGCCTAACACAAGAAATTATAGAGCCTTGCTCAAGGTTCAAAGAGCATATAAGGAGATAAAGGTGGCTATGGTTAGGCTAATGTTGAGGAGGATAGGAAGACCACCATGCCAGATTTTTTAATGGATTAATTAGGGACATAGACAGTATAGTTGAGTTGTAGCACTATGTAGAACTGGAGGAGGACATGGTTGATTGAGAGGCTATGGAAAAGAAAAGGAACCGCAAGTTATATGGTTTCTACTCATTGGAGACCGAAATGGGGATAATAATGATAAAAGTGATAGGGTTGTTTCAAAGGGTAAGATCGAGCCACCCGGGAGAGAAGAAGAGGTAAACGCACGATAGGAAAAGGGATATTAAATGTTTTAAACAAAAGGGCAATGATTTTGTGTGACAATGTTGAAATGGTGACTGAGGATGAAAGTGATAGTAATGAGATGGCCAGCTGGTTGATAATAGTGATATGATAAGGTAGAGTACCATGTAGAAGGTGAATTACTTGTTGCATGGTGTGCTCTTAATGCACAAATTAAGATAGATGATATGGAGCAGCAAAGAGAGAATATATTTCATACTAGGTGCTATGTTAACAACAAGGTGTATAGTATAATCAGAGATGGAGGAATTGTACCAATGCAGCCAGTACCATCCTTGTTGAGAAGTTAGGCTTGTCTTTGCTAAAACATATAGACCCTATAACTTGCAGTGGTCATGGGTTGATGTGTCTATGGACTTTGTAATGGGGGCTACCGAGGAATAAAGGGTAGAGATTCTATATTCACGGTAGTGGATAGGTTTAGTAAAATGGCACATTTATTTCATGCCATAAAACAGATGATGCCAAGAACATAGTTGATTTATTTTTCAAAGAGATAGTGCAACTCCATGGTATACCTAGGAGTTTGTGTCTGTTGGGGATGTAAAGTTCCTAGCTACTTTTGGAAAATTTCATTGGGTAAGTTGGACACAAAGTTGTTATTTTTTACATGTCACCAGCCAATAGATGGATATGCCAAAATTAAAAGGACACTAACTTATTCTTGCATAGTATAATCAATAAAAATTCGAAAATTCGAGAGGATTGCTTACCAAATAAAGTTGGTATACAATAGGTCCATGCATACTACTGCTTATTCTCCCTTTGAAATTGTGCATGGCTTTAATCCACTTACTCCTTTAATTCATTTACCTATTGATGAAGGGGCAGTTTGGATGGCAAGAAGAAGATTGAAGTGGTGAAGTCAATCAATGAGAGGGTTCGACTTCATATTGGAAAGAAGAATGAACGCTATGCTTCCCAAGCCAAGAAAGGAAGGAGACGTGTGACCTTTAAACCAGAGGATTGGGTTTGAGTTCACATGCGAAATGAGTGTTTTCAAGCCAATAAAAGGTCCAAATTGCATCTTAGAGGAGATGACCAATGCCATTCCAAATCCTTGGGAAGATTAATAACATTGCATACAACAAACTGAACCTTGCAAGTGAGTTTAATGTATCTGCTACTTTAAATGTTGTTTATCTTTCTCCCTTTGATGTATGTGACGATTTGAGGTTGAATCCTTTTGAAAAATGAGGGAATGATGAATATCACTGAGGGCGGACTAGCAAAGATCTTCACATATTTCGAATGGGCCAATAGCATGGTCAAGAGCAAAGAAAATCAAGAAAGCTATGTAAGGACTTGTCTAAGCTACATGGGCCGAAAATTTAAGTGCAACAAGAAATATGCCAACCTTAAAAGTGAGTGTAAAAGAAGAAGAACCATCCTTAGTTTATGTGATTCGAACTAAGGCGAGGAAGCATAGGAACATGGGCGAAGCCAGAAAATGAGTTTAAAAAATCACGCCACAAGAGATTGAGTTTAGGAGGCTAAACACATGACATTCAGAACAAAGAGTGTACGACACTCAATGAAATAAAAGAAGTCTAGATGTCTCACCCTAAAATATCCTACTAGATCTTTTTATCTTTTCTTATCAAATAGAAAATAGACGCTTACTTTAAACAAAATATAAACTGACCGAATCATGATCGAAATAAGAAAATTGTCATATTCACTAATGGAAAAGGCTTATTAGCACAAAATGTCCCTACGTTTGGCCTATAGTATGCACATCCCAACGTTTCAAATTTTTGCATTTTCACCCATATTTTCATTTTTCATTGCGGAAAACATCCCTTTCATCAATTTTCATTCATTTTTTCAATTAAAATTTGTGAAATGACAAAATACCCTCTTATTTAAATAAGACAGAAAGGAAAAAAAAAGAACTAATTGCAACCATAGGGCTGCCAAAATTTTCAAAAAATTATGAATGAGTCCCACACAAATAATTAAAAATCAAAACTAAAAAAAATAACTTCATCTTCTTCCCCCACCCACCGTTATTTTGGAGACTTCATGGAGCCCCCGGCCTCCATCTCACCAACCACCACACAACTGCATCTAAAACGCGGGAGATCACACAACAAACAGCCGCCATCAACCCTTGAACACTTTCCCATAAACTAAATGAACAAAAAAAATATTTATATGGCCAAAATCTACCGAAAACGTAGCTGGTCGCACGCACCACCATGCCTTTTCCGTCAATTTTGGCGCCGGCAGTGGTTCCCACCATTGCAGACCTCCCATTCTTGCCGCACCTTCTACGACAATGGACTTCCATCAATTTCATCCTAATATGCCCTAGAATTTTTGTAATCTATACTTGTGCAGGATACATGAAAGGTTAGCTTTGCATTTCTTTAGCTTCTTGTGGGATGCAAAATCATATATTTCTCGAACCTTTTATCTACACGATTTTCTTGGAGAATCTGGCATCCTCCTGGACTTGACCCTTTAATCTCTATGCTGGGATTGATAGGAGTTTTTTGTAAGTATCATTGTCATTTTGTTCAAAACAAAGCATGTTTGGAACAGCTAATTTCATGCTTATAAGTCCCATTACATAGAACAGAAGTCATTAATAGCCTGACTAAAAATCAGTTAGAGGATTTAGAAAAAACAAATTACCAGTTTTTGAAGGAGATCTTCATTGGCCTTCACCATGTAGTTGAATGTAATTTGTAAGCAAAGTGTGTTCTTTGGAGGACCATGGACCCATCTGCAAACCCACTTTTGAACAAGAAGGGGACTTCTCATTTTGCTTCCATTTAACGGATAGAGGGTGGTGGTGATGGTCGGAGTTAGCAGAGCCACTATTGTCTTGGGTTTGATTTTGGGGTGGGGGTGGGATGGAAGACTTTTGATTGAGGCTTTGGTTTTCTAATTTTGTTGATTCAATTATTTTATTTTAATTGGTTTATTATATAAAACAAAATTTTAATATTTTTAATTAACGGTAAAATATAAATATACTATTTTAATTGGTTTTGGAACTCATTTATAATTTTTTGAAAAATTTGGACCATTGGTTTTAGTCTTTTATTTTTTCTTTTCTTTTCTTTTTGTTTTATTTAAATAAGAGGCCATATTTGTCATCTCACATATTTTTATTGAGAAAATGGATAAAAATTAATGAAAATGATGTTTTCCGCAATGAAACGTGTAAATGGGGGTAAAAATGAAAAAAATTGAAACCTATGGGCGTTTTGCACACTAAAGACCAAACGTAGGGACGTTTTGTACTAATAAGCCAATGGAAAACTAAGAAATTATTTAATAAATACTGTTCTACATAACTTTAGCAATCAGCCTTTCCAGGCAACTGAAAGCTTTTGTCGAAACACCCAATCAATAATATATCACTATATGTTATTATCTCAAAATACTATTTCGTGTGGACTGATATCTTTTATATCACTACATTTCATAGTGAGTTAGGAATCACATCCAAAATGAGAAAAATCAATTAAAATTTTTGAGGGTCCAAAGAAATTAAAGTTAATTCACGTCCATGTTTGACTCAGTTTCAAGAATATACTTAAGTATAGATTAATTTATAAATAAATAAGTTTTAACAAATATTCTTTTTATTGACAAGATCAAATCTAGAGCAAGTTCTTTATTTTGATTAGAACATTCATTTCATGATCAAAATACGCAAATTCTTTCTTATAAGTATGAATAAGTAATTAATGAAAACATACGTAAAAATAAAAATAAATAATTACTTTTAAGCTTAGTAAAACGTGTAGTGTCTCTAACTATTAAAATAAGTAATTTATTTTTAGATTCGATCAATACAAATTAATTAATATAAGTAAATTTAGTCAAACGTACATTAAATAAATACCTCATTTGACAATAAGATTATTCACATTTCATGAATGTCGTGAAAAGAGTATTTAATAATTGTAGTCTCTTTAACAAAAATTGAATAATTTAGCATTGGACTTGGAATGGGATTCAAACTAAAGTTGGGCTAACACAAATATTTGGGCCACAATTGAATAGTTTATTCTTAATTTCCCATATGGGCTGGGTAGCTGGGCAGCCTAACTCGGCCCCCCACTACATCCGCCCTTGCATAGGAAGCACTAGGTTGACCGTTGCATGTGCAACCCATAGTTCTATAGGAACAGAGGCTAAATTGGCTAGCCCACACGAGCGTAACCTACACTACCATGCATAAGCTTGGTTGTTTGACGAGGATAGTTACCTAGTAGATTTGGACTCTAATTGTTAAAGTTTATTTATTTCCATTTTCAAGTTCTTTAGGGTAGCATTTAGTTCTCATATAAGGCTTCTTTATTGTAAAAAAAAATTAAGTTTTGACATGCGAATTAATTAAGTGAGGAATGCCTTCTCTCTTGTTCTTCATTGAACTTTTAGAAGCTTATCGAAGATTTTCATCTTTGTGGCGTTCAACTCTAAAACCTTGGTTCTTGATTCAAGAAATCATTGGGTCAAGGTTTCCTCTATTTGATTTTAGCTTTCTTGTTGTGGGCCAAGGTTCTCATTCAAGAGTTCACATCAAATTTTGTTGCGTTCGACAAATTTGGTGCATTTTTGTCCACTGTAGCACGTAATGATGCATTTTAGTAAATTGTGGTACGTGCATTTTGATTCATTTATGGTAAGTTGGAGAACATTTCGCACATTTGATACATTTCAGAATTTTGGTACATTTTGCAAACTTTGGTATGTTTTGCGAAATTCGTCTAATTTAAAACATTTTGATATATTTCGCACATAGTACATTTGAAGCCTTTTAGTACATTTCGTGACTTTCTTACAAACTTGTCATGCTATGTTGGATTTTGCACATAGTACATTTCGTGTAATTTGACACATTTTGGAGTATTTTTGTACATGTTGGTATTTGACACAGTTTGGAGTATTTTTAGCATTCTAGTACACTTCACACATTTAGTACATTGTTGGAACATTTTAATGTACTTTGGAATATCATGGTACATTTTGACTCGTTTTGGTATATTTTGCGCCATTTTGGTCCATATTTGGCAAGTTATGATATATTTTACACATTTTAGTACCTTTTAAAGCATTTTGATACACGTATTTTGATGTATTTATTGCCTTTTTGGTATATTTTGGAGAGTTTCGGTAGGGTTGACAAATTTCATTCATTTTACAGCATTTTCGTACATTTCTCACAATATAGTACATTTTGGCATGTCTTTGAATATTCACGATTTTGGTACAATTTGGTACATTGTAATATATTTGACATATGGTGTCACATTTTGGTACCTTTTTGGCAACTTATGGTGTTTACTTATAGTTGACTATAACTTTAAAGTTTTGATTATAACAAACAAGTTAATCTTGTTTATTAACAATTGAATTTAAAGTAATAAGTTTTCAAAACATCCAACCATAAATTGATCGATTGTCGTCAAAATATCAAAATCGAGACTATTACAAATCGGACTTATGAAGAAGGTCTAGATCGAAGTCACGCATTGAAGATGATCTTATAAGACGTTTTAAAGAAAGATATTAATCAAGAGTTTTAAGAACCAAACATCTAAGAAAGATCAAAACGGGTACTAATACTTAGGTCTTTAGCAACGAATGGTTTAAGCTCGAAAACCTTTCTATGCATTAAAAACTATTTTAACCACTAAGAGTTATTTTAATAAAATATTTTGATAAAATATAAAAATACTTTTAAAATGATATTTGAACTTGAAAAATATTTTTTATCTTGAAAAGCTTGTAAAAAATATTTTTCAAAAGTCTGCGCATTTCAAAACATTTGAATCAGATCAAAAGGGCCAAAACGTGAAAATTGACCTAACCAGCCGGAGCCGACGATCGACCTAAAATGTCCAGCAGTCCAAAATTTGACCGTTCTGACACTTTTGACTAACGACTATATTTTAGTTATCCAGACTTGTGACGATCGATCGGACGGACATCCGTTTTCCCAAAAAGTTTTGCCTTTTTGAACTCTATAAATACCCTCCCTCTTTCTATTCTTCATAAGACTTTCAAGAGTATCAAAGTGAGATAAATTTTGAGAGCATTCATTTCATTTATTTTTTCATATCAAAAATTTTGATAGATTCAAACTCTTTAATCATCTTCTTCATTAAAGATTTACATCTCCTTTTTTGTACTTAACTTATTTCGATCATTCATAAAAGAGAGATATATTTTGAATAAAATCTTTGAACTTACATTGCATATAATTCTTCTACTTCTTTATAACAAAATTTTGATTGATTGAATCAAACTGGAAAAGTTATCGTATTCATCAAAGTTTCTCATATTTCTCTTAATACCTAATTTATTGTTATTATTCATTAAAAGATAGAAATAATTTTAAAAGATTGTTGAAGCCATTTTGCACTTATTTCTTCTTCTCATTGAAAAAGTTTGATTGATTGCATCATATATAATGGAAGTTTTCTTATCTAACACTTGAGCTATCATTTATTGTTATTCATTGAAATGTTAATATCTCTTAGCACTTATCATTTGTATCATTTATTAAGAGGATTATTGCTCTAAACAGTCATATTGAGATCCCGTGAAAGCTTAATAAAATAAGGATCGGTGCCCCTTGTTGTAAGTGTGTGGGCCGGTCATATTGACTTTCCGTCCTATAAAGATCAATAGTGTATAAGGATCGATGCTCCTTGTTTGTACTTCATTTATATCGTTTGCATCCTTTCTAACTTGCTTGATTTAAGTTATTTTCGAAAAAGTTTTAAATAACCAATTCATCCCCACTTGGTTATTCTTGGGGCTATCAATTTTGTATTAGAGTAAGGTGCTCACTTTGAATTTTGAAAATTTCATCAATTTTGATGGTACACATTGTTAATATTGAAAAGCTAGAATAATAATTTATGTTCAATGAATAGATTATGATGTTTAGGAAGTTATTGAATTTTGGTCCATACATGCCTACAAAAGTTATTAAAATGGATGGAAAAAATGGATCAAACCATTTCAAAACCTAGAGAAGAGTATGATGAAGAGGATAAAAGTTAATTGTCTTTAAATGTTAGATACAAAAATCTATTTTATTAAACGTATTAGCACGTGATTCTGCATATTATATTTAGCATGCATTAGAAGTCACTCATGTTGGTACTAGCAAAATGAAAGAAACTAAGATAAATCTCTTAGTTAAAGACTCTGAAAATTTCTTTATGAAGCAAAATGAACCGATTGTCGACACGATCACTCATTTTACCGATATTATTAATGGTTTTGAAGGATTTGATGGAAAATTTACTAACGGTGAACTTGTGAGCAAAATTCTTA
>CAIGRT010163137.1:0-11636 GCA_903798405.1 Fraxinus platypoda
TACTATAAAAGCTCTTTCTTAGCACTATTTGAAGGTAATGTTAGTTTAACACAAATTAACATTTCTACACTTTGTTGCTTGTATTGCATTCCCAGCTCTGAACCCTTATTTCTTGATAAAATTTATGTCCCAAGCATATTCCTCATTCAACTATATATTCCACCATATTGACTTGACCGTCAGAGTGCCTGCAGTCACCTCCCACACCATTGAAGCCTGATTGTATGTCATAACGGTTTATCCCAATGTGTAGGACAAAAGTTTATGTGGGCATCAGGAGAGTTGAAATCTGTTGGTCACATCACCTATAAAAAAGTGGGGTCAACACAATCAATATGCACGTGTTTTTATGCAGAGAGAATAAAATTTGATTGGAACAGCCAGAAATGCGAGCATCATTAACATTTGATAAAACATTATTTGATCAAGTATTGTTTTATGTTTTGATTATGGTCCATTGTATTTAATACTGAATAGAATAGTCGAAGGGATGATTTAGAATCACTAGGATTATCTTCTCATGTGTTTCTTAAGAGGAAGGTATATAAACGTATATGTCAATTTTTAGTTTTCTTCGATGTACTTCTCATTATATGTCTATTTACTCTCTTCGAATATGTAGTCTCCTCGATTGAGGTGACTGATGTTTCAGCTATCTTCCAGGCACATTGATATTTTGCACGATGTGACACTGATTTTGAAGCTCACTTTTCTATAGGCGTTATGCCGTGGCTATCTTCGGATTTCGCTTCTTTTTTCCATTATCGTCATTAGCTTAGTTTGATGACAAACCAGATTATGCTTATTTGAAGAGAATTTTCCGTATATTTGCTGCTTTTTGGATTTCAATGTTGTCTTTTTTTTTTTTTAATCTTCTCTTTATTCTTACTCCTCATTCCTCTCGTCTCTCTTCCCCTGCAGGCTTCCAATATGACTGTATTTGATTGGATCGTTTCAAAAATATCGAGTAACCCCTTGCCAATTCTCCATTTCAAGAGCTTGTATGTAAAGTTCGGGCTTACCTTTTGTAAGCCCCCACAAGTTTTAAGATTTAAAATATATAACATTTTTATTAATCAAAATTGAAAATAAGTTACTTCTAGGGCCAACCGACAGACATGCAAATTTCCTGCATGCCTCCTCTTAGTCTTATGTTATGATGGACTCCTTATTTAATTTGATAGTTGGGTAATACACTGATTATATTAACATTTGTTGTGTATCTGTTTATCCTGTTCATAATTTCACGTTACGTACAATTGTTTTTTTGTAGTTATCAAATTTCATCATTTTCCTGTTGACTGGATCCTCAGAGCAAACTACTAAAAACTCGGTTTGGGTTGAGTTGAAAAATCAAATTTGAGGTTGAATTGGATTTCGGATTATAAATTAAAACATAACCTAACCCAACCCGATAAATCTAAAAAAAATAATATCTAAAAAAAAATACACACATAGGAAATAAGGGAAGAACTCATAATTTATAAACGTCCATTTGTTTTTTACATAAACTGATTGATATGAACATTATGCACAATGCACAAATGCAAAGTTATTTAATGATAAAATAAAAATTAAGGACGTGAAGATAAAATGAAAGAATCCCAAAAAATTGTAAAAAAGAAAATACTTCAAAATTTCAAACTTTTTTATACATTATTTTTCAGAAAAAATTCTTATATAGATGATAAAAAATGAAAGTTTTCAAGTAATTTCAAACTTTGAAAATTTGTCTAAAAAAAAAAAAAAAAAAAAAATCGAATTCAATTTTTATTGGGCCAAAACCCAAATCGCCCAACCCAAACCGACCCAAGTTTGGGTCGGATTTAAACCAATAATGGGTTGGGTTGGTTTATACCCAACTCATGCCCACCCCTAACTGTACAACAAATACATTGTATAGAACTTCCAGTGTCACAAGTTCATCGTAACTATCCTCGGATTACAAGCAATCATCTTCTGCTAGAAACATCGAGTCAACCCTCAAGAGTATATAGAGCTTGAGTTTTGACAATAACCAGAGGATGCAAATAACCATACAACTCTCTTTATTCTTTTGCAATTCAGCAGTATAATTGACATAATTAGCTATGATTTTATATTAGATTACAAATACTAATTCTTGTCGCCAACATATCCTCAATATACTTATCAACATAACAAAGGTATTGGAACCAAGACCTGTGGTCTCCAATGAAATTAGACAAAATTTGGCAGGAGAAAGAAAGTTACAAGAACCCTACCCTACACGAGACAAAATTGCAATTAGTATTGTGCACACACCAGAATGGTATGGATATTGAATATTTTGATCCGATTTGCATCATCAGATGCGCCAAACATGCTTTGCAAATAAACTATAACAACGAACATGGAATAAAAGGAAAAAAAATTGTTAAGCTAGTGCTAAGAAGCTCCAACAGGCTCCCTTTTACCTCAAAAATCCCGGAAAAATCGCCTCAAAGAAGATCAGCAACATTTGATGGAAGTTCTTCTATTGTCACATTGTAAAACCTCTGTATATCGGAGAGCATTTTCTCATCATCCTTTGTCGTGAAGTTTATGGCAACTCCTTTTCTTCCAAACCTTCCACTTCTTCCAATTCGATGTAGATAATTTTCAGGCTGAGTTGGAAGATCATAGTTTATCACAAGAGAAACTTGTTGGACATCAATACCACGAGCCAAGAGATCAGTGGTAATAAGAACCCGAGATGACCCAGAGCGGAATTCGCGCATAATAATGTCTCGAGTATTCTGATCCATGTCTCCATGAGTAGCTGAGACGGTGTGGTCACGGCTTCGCATCTTGTCAGTGAGCCAGTCGACCTTGCGCCTGGTATTTACGAAAATGACACTCTGAGTGATGGCTAGAGTCTCGTATAGATCACATAGGGTTTCAAGCTTCCAGTCTTCCTTGTCGACATTAACATAAAACTGCTTAATACCCTCGAGAGTTAGCTCATCTCGCTTCACCAATATTCTCACAGGTTTGTTCATAAACTTCCTAGTGATTTCAAGCGCTTCAGGTGGCATTGTGGCTGAGAATACACCAACTTGAACTTTCGATGGCAGCAGCTGGAAAATGTCATATATCTGGAAGTATATACGAATATCCTAATCGGTAAAAACTCCCAAACAATGTAAACTAGAAACCATGCACGGCACACAAGGGCCTCATATTTCAATGATAAATTAGTGTTCATCCATGCACATATACACATCAAATCCACGAATAAACCCCAATCACAGTAAACTGAAGAAAAGAAAGTACCTGATCCTTAAAACCTCGTGATAGCATTTCATCTGCCTCATCAAGTACAAACATTTTGATGTAATCAGAGCGAAGTGACTGTCTTCGCAACATGTCAAACACACGACCAGGGGTGCCAACCACGACATGAACACCGGCTGAAAGAATGCGCTGATCCTCGCGAACGCTGGTTCCACCTACGCAGGCATGAACCTTCACACCAAGGTAGTCGCCAAGTGCTCGCATAACCTTTTCAATCTGTTGTGCAAGTTCTCTAGTTGGTGCTAAAACCAACGCCTGACATTGCGTCAAATCATAATCAAGCTGCTGCAAGATGCCAGAGCAGAAAGTAGCCGTTTTTCCAGTTCCAGATTGAGCCTGCTGAATAACATCAAGTCCCTTGCAGAATGGAACAATGCCTCTTTGTTGTATTGCAGAGGGCTTCTCGAAACCTTAAAAAGAAATATTGAAATCTTAAACCATGCATAAGATAAAATATAGGGATGGCAAAGAGACGGAGGGCATGGCAATCCCCTGCCCTGTTTACTGTCCCATATATATATTTTTTATTTTTTCCTCGTATATTCTAGGGTAATTTGGGAATTGGGCTAATGGACTTGGGTAATCAGTTTGGATTTGGTCATTAAAAAAGTTGGGCTAACATAAATTTTAACAAATTTTGATTTCTTTAACTATATAATCGGGGAGGGGCAGCAAAACCCAGCTTCAAAACTTCCCCACCACCCCATCAGGGTGGGGTATCATGGGGCTCGGGTTTTCTGATCAAATTGTCATCCCTAATAAAATAAGAGCATTATTGCACACACCATAAGCATAAATTCCTCTGAGGAGATTCTCTTGAAGGCCCATAGCATCGAAACTTTCATAGACCTCATCATATGATGTGAAGAATTCTTGTCCATCAACTTGAAGCCTACACCATAGAGTGCAAACAAACCTCAAATTATCATTAATCACAGTCAGTTATTTAAAAATTTGGACGTACAATCCAAAGTGCACAACATCAAATTGCTCATAAAGCAATGCAAGGTATTCCTCGTGCAAACTTACAATTCACTCATCTTCGCATCAAATTGACGAGTATCAAACTGTGATCCTTCTGGCCCCAATCCTGCCATAACTGCAATGTGCTTGATATATTAACAAACAAGTTCTCCACAGCAGAGGAAAGAATATTTTATTAACTAAATGCAGGAAAATTTGGTTGAAGAATATGGCCAATAAATAAGAGCCACAGGTTTCTGCTCTTTGAGGTAAATGTCACAGAAGAGCCAAACTTGATAACCACGTACGATGGAGTACAAGCATTAAACTTCAGTTTCAATGTTTGGGGAAGAAAATCCAAACAGCAAATGGCTATCTGATAACAAGAAGAAAAATTCTCTATAGCAGAAGCCCCTCAACCATCTTCCCCAAAATTTAGCATGCCTCCCGCAAAGTAACATAGATATTCAAAAAGATTCAGAATTAACAATACTCAAATGAAAAATCTAATGAAATTCTATAAACGACAAATCAAATTAATTTCAGCAAAATATAAATGAAATATCATGAGTATAAAAAATTCTAATATTTCCCGAACGCCACTTAGCCTATACCACATCAACTAATAAGCCTAGTAGCCAACACAATATACATGTATGGCATATTAAATAACTAATCAATAACCAATAATCAAAATGGGGCAGAAAATGTAACGGAAGAGCCAAACTTGAAAACCATGTAATATGGAATACAAGCATTAAACTTCTGTTTTAATGTTTGGGGAAAATATTCCAAATGGCAGGTGGCTATCTGCTAACAAGGACAAAAATCCTCCACGGCAGAAGCCCATTGCCATCTCCCCTGAAATTTAGCAGAGCGAGCCTCCCGCAGTTAAACGGGTACTTGAAAGATTTGCAATTTGTGAGGGTCGTTCTAGATATATAAGAAATCCTTGATTAATCATAAGACGAATAACTTTGAAAATCCAATTGGAATTAAATTATTAATAACCATATTAAAGTGTATAAAATTCTATTCTTTCCCAAACGCCACTACCAAAAACCACATCAATGAATAACCTGAAAATAATGAACATAAGCATAAGCATCCGGCAACAAATTGCATGTCCAGATATTAATAATAGCAACCTGGCCTCCAAATTTACGATCAAGAAACACAATTTTAAAAAAAAAAAAAAATTATAAATCCAGTAATTGTAACGATTTATATAGTCATTAAGGACATCGCCTTAGAAAAGTTCTACAAATCAATCCCAGAAAAACTACACTCCAAACCCATAAACAACCTTTAAAACTGCACAGATCAATGTTTCATATCCTTCTATTTCGCATATTCGCAGTTTTCACATCACGCATATTCAAATAACGTAACAGATCAAATACACACAATGCAGTGAAACTATGAACAAACCCAGTATTAAAAATGACAGAAAACAACATTTAGCAACATAAACCTTTGTATCTGAATGAGGAATCAAAAAATTGATAATGCTTGTGTAAGAACGCTTAGAAAACTCCTCGGATCCGACCCTTGGAGTTGGAGAAGAAACAAAATAGTGAGAACCGCTTTTGGAATGTGATTTGTTGGCAAACAATGAGGAGGATTTGGTAAGAAGGCGGTCCTATTATAAAGGATTGTCTCAGGTTTTGGCTTGTCCTGTTTTTGCGCTCTTTTTCCGTAAACCGCCT
Source organism: Fraxinus platypoda (assembly GCA_903798405.1). Taxonomy (NCBI): domain Eukaryota; kingdom Viridiplantae; phylum Streptophyta; class Magnoliopsida; order Lamiales; family Oleaceae; genus Fraxinus; species Fraxinus platypoda. Next base: position 5,967 of record CAIGRT010163137.1, read on the forward strand.
TTCTTTTCTTTCCCATAAAATAGCGGCTAGGGCAAAATTCAAAACGTAACACGCCCACTCCCAAATTGTGTCGTTCCATTGGGCAGGAGGAAATGGCCCAATAATGTGCAATGTAAAGCCCAAATTGTTCAGGTTTTAATTTTAATTTCAGAAAATAAAGACATGTAGGATGCAATAAATGGGATGCGGACAAAGCTACTATAGATAAGAGTAATGCTATTCATCATTACTGGGGATGAATAACATTACTCTATAGATAAAATTAGAGATTGACGGCCATTTATTACAAATCAATGTCAGGTAGATTGGAAATTTATTAATTTAAAGAATTGTGCTTTTTAGTATTAATGATGCTAGAGCATGTGACCACATTTGACATGTTCAATTAGGTAAATCGGATAATATTGTATTTAAATAAACTAGTCAGAGTTGAACGTATATTGCACGTTATTCTGAAATATTTTTTAAGTATTGTGAAAGTAATATTTGACCCCATATTTACCATTTTGATTTAAATATGAGAGAAATAAAAGCCCCCAAAAATAAATGTTAATTATTATATATACATGTAAATAGTGAAATGCATACTTAAATGTGAGTATTATAATTACAACTAAATGCATAAATAAAGATGAATTACAAATACGACACGTGAATTAATGTGAATGTTAATTAATTTAAAATTAACATCAAGGAATAAATACATGACAACGAATGTTAAATCATTTATATTAAATGAATATAATTTAATTTTCAATTGAATGAAATTTGATGATAAATTAGCATACATAGAAGTGAATAATGAATTGCATTATTGAATGTAAAATTTTAATTAATATTAATTAAATGAATGTAAATTATAATTAATTAAGAATTAATCAGTTTTAAAAATCGGATTAGTCAGGTCAATTCAACCGAAAAAAATGGAAATCGGAACCAAAATCGGTCTAATTAGACTTATAAAACCTATAATTAAAAACTTGTCTTAAAATCCGTTAAATCGATCAATTTTTGGAAAACTCGTGACCTGTTTTTGTTTTAACTGGTTCAACATATGTAAATGTATATTTTTAAAAAAAATTAAATGTATATATTTTTTAATTTTTGTAAATGTATATTTTTTAATTTTTTAAAAACCACTGTTCGATCCCAATTCGACGCCGGTTCAACCTTTTGAACCTTGACTCTTTCTCATTTTTCGGATGATTTTTAAAATATTGGAATTAATAACATGGACGTGGACGTGGATGTGAACATGAAATTCTAATTAATATTAATTAAATGAATGTTAATGTTATTTAATTGAAAATTAATTATAGTATTTATTACAATTAGTAAATTAAATACATTTTGAAAAACGAAAAGTAAGATTTTATTGAAATAATTGAATTGTAGTAGGATTATAATCGTCCAAAAATGATTCTCACTTGATATGATACTTAATATATTATTATATTATATAGATTAATGTAATAGAGTTGTTACTTAATATCAGTATCGTTGAATAACATTACTCCAATTTAAATGTCATGTAATTTGCAATCCATATAAACAATTGGAGATCTTTAACCGATTCAAGTCCTTCAGCATGTGTGGTCATATTGACATTGTTGAATTCATATAGATTTATTTCAATGTAGAAATATTTTAATGTATTGCAGGCAAAAAATTTCGTTCACAACTCGCTTTACCTCGAATGGAAAACGGGCAGGGATGAGGAACGTGGTTCCCACCCTAAATTCCCCGAACCTATCAGAAATATTTTTATTTTAGTCTAGTTTTATATTTTTTCGATTTAAATCGTATTTGAAAATATAAAAATAATTAATTAATAAAGCCGGTTGGAAAATGAGGATTTTTTTTTTCGATCTCCGCCTTTTGAAAATTCTTGACCGGATGGGAATGATAATGACTGCTTTGTCCCGACTCGTCATATTGCCATCCGTCGTGTAATAATGTGTGATTTTGTATTTCTTCGTAAGGTTTATTCTATCGATATATTTGGTAGTGTGCTCTTGCTACGACGAGACGAGACGAGCCGACAAGTTACTCGACCCTTTTGCCACCTTTATTTGGCTCTCATTTTTCAAAACTTATTTTCAACCACACGTTCTCCCATAAAAAAAATTGAAAAATGAAAGAATTGCGACCAAGGTACCAAACCTTTCATCAATTAGCAGACTTGACTCAAACTTTTCGCTTGTGCAACCATAGGTACAAAACCTTTGAAAAGTTCGCAGCTCGAATCCAAACTGACGGGTTCAATTTGACTTCAAAAAACCTTCAGTTGACCCCATAAATTAAAACTCAAATAATTTTCTGCAAATAAGACTAATGCATTTTGGACATAATACATTTTTCCTATTAAATCAAAAATTAAAAAACAAAATCACAACCCCCATCCCTTTCTTCCCCAACCCCCTCACCCCAAAACCAAGACAACTTCCATCCAGTCATTGGCCGCTACCTCCAACACCACCACCTCAATGTTGGCCCCAATGCCGCCTAAAAACCAGGCACCACCACCACATCAAAATCAGCAACTCCCTCACACACAGGAAAATAACTCGCAATTCTTGTCCCTCGGGACATAGATGAGTGGTGCAAAGGACAGGAGTGAGGTAGTTTCAGCTGAGCCGGCAGCCGCAATGTGAGGGTTCAATTCCTGCCTCTTACAAGGTATGTAATTGGACTCTTTGTTGGCACCAATATGATAACTCTTGTACCCTGACTTGCTGAAGCACGTCCCGCGATTTACCTCCTCCACAATGCTTTAGGGGCAGGGCGGGGAGAGAACCTCGAGATTGGGGTTCAACCTTTAAATAACTCNTACAAGGTATGTAATTGGACTCTTTGTTGGCACCAATATGATAACTCTTGTACCCTGACTTGCTGAAGCACGTCCCGCGATTTACCTCCTCCACAATGCTTTAGGGGCAGGGCGGGGAGAGAACCTCAAGATTGGGGTTCAACCTTTAAATAACTCGCCAGTTTCAAAACTTTCAAGAAGTCGCTAAACGAGTCAGAAGCATTTTTCAAAATCAAGGTTTTTAAAATCAGATTTCAAATCCATCAGCAGATTTCAAAACCTTCAAGAAGTAGATAAACTAGATATCGGCAGATTTCAAAACCTTCAGTCCATTTATGTAACAAAGATCATATTTCAAAATCAAGGCTTTTACTTTTATGCCCATGAAAAACCCAAAAATGAAAATGGAAATGGAGAAGAAATGATTAATTTCAACATGATTTGGTCTCTCCATTACCAACTGCTAGAATTTAAATAACACGATTAATAGTTAACTCCCATTAGCAGATTTTTCCACTCGCATATGAACAAAAATAATCCTAAATCAGATACAAATTATATTTCACAAATGTGAACAGGATGTTACCTTTTATAACTGGAGAAACGATTGCAACACCACTCCATTTCACACAAATCGGTTGTACAAAATGGAAAGAAGAAGCATTTCTAAAGGTGATTTTGTTAAGAGACACACTGAACTGAAGCAGCCACTAAGCACTCTCCCCAAAACTCACATCAAAAGCTTTTGTGGGCCAAGACTGCAGTGAGCTGTGAGCTTACGTGCGCAAGAGAGCTCCTAGTTTTAAGGTGGTGGTCCACGGTTGGGTGGAAGTTGTTTTGGTTTTGGAGTGAGCGGGTTGGGAAAGAAGGAAATGGGGTGGGAGGTTGTGGTTTAATTTAATAGGGAAAATGTATTATGTCCAAAATGCTCTTGCCTTGTTTGAGAAAAATTATTAGATTTTTAGTTTTTGGGGTCAAACTGACGGAAACCTTCATTTTGGACTTAAACCGTGAATTTTTTAAAAGTTTGATACATACGATGATAGAAATGAAATGTTTGGGTCAAGTCTGTTAATAGATGAAAAGTTTGGTACTTTAACTATAATTTTCTCAAAAATTTTACACATAAACTTAAAAAAATTTCATACATTTTAATCGCACATTCTTCAACAAAAATATTATTACAAAATACCATTTGACACGAAAATGGAGTTCAAACAAGGGCTTAGTCTATAATTACTCAATGTCATGGATTTGATTCTTTTCATCCATTTTCGTCGTTAACAACTCAAACACTGCTTTAATATTCTTGTATCACTTACCTCGTCACTCCTCCACGGTGATAGATCTCAAAACCTAACTTCCTCAATTTATGCATATTAAAAATTGTGATACCCAATATCCACGTGCATAGTCGACAACGAATGGACTCCGCAAACCAAGCATCATGAAATTAGAAAGTTCGAGGCTTAAGTCGAATAGATCGAGAATCATTGTAGCCCTCTGTCCTCCTAAACTCACTTTCGATTACTAATCTTAGTTGAACGTGCATTGTACGTTATTCTGAAATACTTTACAAGTAGTGTAAAAGTAATATTTGATACTAATTTGTTGGGATGATTTGATGAGTTTCGAACGAATTAAAGAAAATAAAATTTAGAATATAAATTATAGAGAAAAAAAATTGTACCAACAAAACTCAACATTTATAATTTAAACTTTTTGCGATGATGAAATACAAATGAGCAACATTTTTATACTACATTGATATATAATAATTAATTGCTAATACATGAATTTAAACACCCATTAAAATTCCTAGACACATGAATAGAAATAAATTTATCCATAATAATTTTAGATTCATATAGATCAAGATCCATCAAGTTAAGATCCATCGAGTGTAGATTAATGTGAATGCTAATTAATTGATAATTAATACTACAAAAATCATATATTAGAAGAATTTTACAGTATTTATTACATATTTAAAAAATGAAAAATGTAAGGTATTATTGAAATAATTGAATTGTAGTATGGTTAAAATCGTCTAAAAAATAATTCTCACTTGATATGATATTCAATATAAGGTAAATTATATTCACACCACAGTGTTTATTTTTTTCACCACATTTTAATTGCATTGAAAATTCTTAATATTTGCTCATTATATTATTTATATCCTCAATAATTTTTCATGTCATTCTTATCATCAAACTTTTCATTATTTAATACATTTTGTATTTGATAACAATTTTATATCCAAAAGCCCTTTAAAATGATACTATAAAATAACTTTTTTCATCTATTTTTAAAAATAAATAAATAAAAAGTACAAAGAAATATTTGTCTCTCATTTCAAAGCATGAAAATAAAATATTATGATATTAATAATTATTAAGGACGAGATGTACCAATTAATAGAAGGTTGAATAGGATAATTCGACTGAAAAAAGTTAATGATACAATTGTAACAATAAGGAGTTTAACTGCAATTAAAATGTAGTGTATGAAATAAAAATTGCGGTGATAATATAATTACACTTTAATATAGCCCTTGTTTGATATCGATTATTTTTAAAATACATTTATTTTGAATTACACATTTTTTAATAAAATAACGTTAGACACAAATTCAAATTTTTTATTTTTATTTTTTAACCGCACAACATCGATCAATCTAATATTTTAAACTACATTCTTAACCAAAAATAAACCTCGAACAAGCGCAAATTATAGATGTAAACACATCAAACGCGACCAAATCCTCTCTAAAGTCAGTGTAGACTTTTATTTATCCCTTTACAAAACGACGCACCAAATCCCCTAATTTCATATATACTAGTTATGGTCGTGCAATG
>CAIGRT010163141.1:0-13349 GCA_903798405.1 Fraxinus platypoda
TAAGTAAAACACGTTTTCATGGCCTTCTTTTCCCAAACACGTTTCTGCACCATTTGAAGACAGATTATTGGCCTGGGCTTTTATTCCAGCTGGGCTGACTCATTTAGCCCATTGGGTATTAGCATCATTGTGCCATTTTCCCTTCAGATACCTTTAGCCATGTGGTGCATCCTGCTACCATCATAATCATTTTGTCCTTGTCTATTACTTCTGGATGGCGTTTACATTAGTTAGATGTTAAAAATGCCTTTCTTCACTGTTTTCTCAACAAAGAGGTATATATGGAACAATCTCCTGGCTAACTAATCCACAATTTCCTTAGCATTTTTGTCACCCGATGCGTGCTCTTTATGGCTTGAAATAAGTTCCTCAAGCTTGGTTTCATCGCTTTAGCTCCTTTTTGCTTCAACTTGGTTTTCTCTTCAGTCATGCCAATTCTTCATTGTTTGTCTATCACTCTTCGATTGGGATTTTTTACTTACTTCTTTATGTTGATGACATGGTCATCACCGGAAGTAATCCTTCTATGTTTCAAACATTTACTACTCGGCTTTCTAAAGAATTCTCCACGAAGGATTTTGGTGATCTTCATTATTTTCTCGGCGTTGAAGTCCAAGCTAATAACAAGGGTCTATTTCTTAATCAAACGAAGTATGCTCTCGATCTTTTGCAACGTGCTTCCATGATTGATTCAAAGCCTATTTCTATGAATTTTGTCATCCGGATTACGTTCTTCCAATAAAACATGTTTTATCATAATTTTCCAATGCTAGGCTTCCATTACTAAGGCATTGATGAAACCTTGTTACAATGTTTTAATAAAAACTCAATAATTTGACGTCCAATATGTGTGTATTATTAGATGATTGTTACAAGACTTAATACTTCTCAATTAATTAGCTATTAATTGAATTGTTGTGTGAATTTTATTGTTTTTGAGAAAGATAATAGGACATAAAACATGTTGTAACAATCATTGTAAAATTCAACATGAGATAAAAATATATCGTTATGTTTCACATGATTTCTATAGATATTCTAATATTTTTAATGAATGTTTTAATGTTTGCATCTTTTATAGAGATATATGAAGATCACATAAGAAGATAAATTTAATTGTTATTGAGAGAGACCATTAATTAATTTAGGAACATTGATCAACAATAATGTGCACTACTATTTTAATATTGAATTGCATTAAAGCGGATTAATAAGGGGGATTCAAAAACTTAGTAATCATCTCACCTAAATTTACAAAAACCTTCATAACTTGCTCATTGGAATAATTAGTTTAAATAGTTAATTTAGATAAATCGATACAACAAATTCGGCTATTTGATTAAGATTATATTAATTGATCCTAGATTAAATACATAATTCTTGTGGGAACGATACTTTATTCATCATTATATTACTTGTTTGCGATATCATACACTAGTGAGATTTCAAATGATCACGGCCTAAAGTAAAATTTTGAGGTGTTTTGACCAAAATGCCCTTGGGCATTTTAAAGAATTGACATGAAACAAGTTAATGGAGGAATTTGACAGAATTGGACGGCAAGATTATTTTCACAAACTCTTGCTTGATATAATGGGGTATTGTGCCAAAATGAGACGACAGAATTGTTTTGAGCAAAGCAGGTGAATGATAGGATTGTTTTGTACCATTTACTATTTAAATTCTTGAGAGTGAACAAAAAATTGTTGTGATGTGATCGTTATTAGGCTAGTCTTATGCACTGAAGGTACAGAGTTCGATCCTATGTAGCAACAATTGATTTCACAATTTTTTTTTTTTCCTATTTTACCTTGTAAATACTTAATTTTGGAGAAAATTGCAGCTGAGGTTCCTAATTCTTGCAAAAACGAAAAATAGTCTTGATTTTTTAACATCCTTGTGGTAATGCTGCAGTGTCCATCCTTTTGGATAGAAAGCATCCAAAAAGGCCATTAGTTGCACACATGAACTGCACTTGGCCATATTTTAAAGTGCAGAATTGTCACTTCAATTAAACTCAGTAAACAATTACAAAAAACGTGGAAAAAAAAGAAAAAGAAAAAGAAATGAAAAAATGATAACTTCATCTGTTTGGACGATTACTACATAAAAATCCTTGTGTTATAACAATACTAAAAGGTTTGAGATAGCGTGTCACGAAATAAGGTTAAGGTTTAGACTTATCTTGCTTGACACCTCTAATTATCGAGAAACTTAACACCAACATATCAATTCGATATCACATTATGAATTTTCCAATGGTAAAATTGTCTTGCTATTGTTAATATTTCACTTTTAGCGCCCAATATTATGTGCCTTTGCACTTTTCACTCTCAATATTTTGAGCATATGACAAAAAAAAATAAAAAAAATAAAAAAAATGATAGAAAAGACCAATTATGTCCATGACAATATCATCGTGGGCTGAAAAAGTGCAATTTTCCCTCGTAAGTACGATTAATGCTCCTTGGACATAGTCAAGGATAGAGGTGGATGGACAGTTTGACATGACAGATAATAAATGGGGATTGTATTTTTATTTTGAATTATGCTACTCAACCACTTTGGATTATCCGACCCCACCTCCTCCCTCACTGGAGGTCGGGTCTCACATCCAATAAATGTTTGGGATCCAACCCCCATGTGGGAGGGGGGGGGTGGGCCCGAATAACTCAAAGTGTAATTGAAAGGTATATGAAGCTAGACCCTTTTATTTTTTTCAAAGCGTACAATGTATCCGCAGCTGTCGCCCAGTTTATCAACCTGTGTTCGAGTGTGATTGTGTTGAACAATTGCGTAAATATTTCTCCGGTGGTGTCCCACAGACCAAAAACATCGAATCAAACCGTGGCCGCCCATCGAAAGAGGAACGCGGCATGACAATCGTACTTTGTCGAACTCCACTATACACACAGCAATTGTAATTTGCAGAACCAAAAGTCTCTATCCAATTCTAACAACATCGAATCGAAACAAGAAAATGGTGACGCTTGTGGTGGCAACAACCTCGGATCCAGCCTCGATCAACCCAGCAAAAGCACTCTTGGCCATGCCCGGGTGGCAGCCTGGCCCCATTTTGGAGGCTGGCATAATAAGTTTCAAGAATGGAGATGTGAGAATCTTAGAACATGAAAAGAGTATAATAGCAGAAGATGATCTTGATTTAAGATGGGAAGCAGCCATCGAGGAGACTGTGGATGAAATCATATTTTTGTCTAAACACACCGCCGTCTCCAACCGCCCCGCCCTCACCATCCACCCCATAGGTACCCTGTAATGACCGTACATAACCATGTACACCCCCTCCAGAGCCACTAATATTTTATTATGTGTAAATGGTTATGTACACCATTGTGTACAAGTAGCTTTATTCTAATTGTATTGTATATCGTTAGGCTAAGACTTAACTTGTCGTTTCATAACCAATGGGTCACCGTCCAGTATAAGCTGGATTTATGGGTGAGTTCTACCCAACGAAGTTGTTACAATTGGTAGAGTAGGCAATTGTATTCCACATCGTTAGCTTAGTTTAAGGCTTAGTTTGTGGGTTTTTAACTAATTGGACGCCCTCCTCTGAAGCCATTTTTAAGGGTGGGACGCTGACTGTGGTTTATACATACCCCATACCCACTTGCCCATGCACATTGGTGTATACATTACTAAATTCTGGGTAGAATTAACGAGTTAAGTGAGGTACACAATTAGCTGGGATAACTGTATGTAGGTGTGTTTAATGGAGGTATGGCATTTTTGCTTTTGTTTAGGAATCCTTCAAATGTGCATTTCATGGCACCTATTCCATGTATGTGTTCGTGTGATTACATGTATGGGTGTATGTATTTGTCGTTTTAATTTGTCCCAGTTCAATTTCACTTTCTATCTTTCAAATATATGTAAAGATAATGACGCATATTGTACAACGTTCTTAGTGGTAATTTATGACTTGTACCTTGCTTGGCATTTGGGATGTTGAAATATTTTAGGCAGTTTAAATTTCCACCCCAATGTATGAGTATTGTTACCCCTTTTTTTTTTCACTGTTTAAACTTAAAAATGAGTCCTTCATGCATAGGAACATTACATTAGACTAATATATTTTATGTGATTGGTTAGGGATACCACATTTAAAGGAGGGAGATGTTCCGCCACAAGGCGGAAGACCTGGATGGGCAGCGCCACCAAGTCCACGGATAGGACCATGGCTGACACTCTTGATGAAAATTGCCCAATCCTTTAATTTAGTACCTGAATTTGAGGTTAGCTATTTTCAGCAATTTGAGTAAATTAAATATACTCCTCATTCAATGTCTATAGTTTTAAGCACCTCAATAGCATGGCAAAACAATAAAAATTCACATCACGAGTGTCCCTGAATTCAAAATTGAAGTAGTATATTGAAACTTCATTCTGCTACATAATTATTGTGATGATACTACAGTTATTGTGCTTTCGCAGAAAGGGGCTGCTCTTGTGATTTTGAAGTATATATTCTTGGTTAGAGTGTTCAGTAACTGATATAAATTTTCTCCTGGTCGATGTAGATTACTTTGGAGGCTACTCACCATGGTCCTATAACTACTAAACCAACAATGTTTCTTGAGATTGGTATGTTTATGTAACCATTGTATAGCAATTTCCTTAGCTGCAATAATATTTGGCAGTCCTTTCTATTATATTGGTGTTATTTTATCTGGGAAGAAATTTTTACTGTTTGATTTCTCCATTTAGTTGATGTACTCGATAAATTTCTTTTAGCCTAGAACTTGTGGAAGAAGGTTCTTCTATTCATGTTTATTTTTTTATTTTTTCATGTTATCTTCTTGAAGCTTCTCCTTAGAGCAATTTCCTAGACTGTCTTTTTCCAGGGCAAATTATGTCCATATTTACTTAATGCTTGGCTTATTTTTGGTGAAAAACTTGTTACATGAATTTTTATCCTCATGAGCCAGCCTTTTGAATTCTTTTCTCATTTTTATTTTTTATTTTTTATTTGTAACTTCTTCATTCTGTATGACCTTATGACAAGTTCTGATATTATTTATCTGTTTCAGTTTCTATTTCAACAATTTCTTTATCTTATTCTTCTCATGAATGATCTGTTTTCATGATTTATTCATGAGTCCTTTATTCTACCTTTTCACTTTCATCCTTGAAAGCCATCATGATAGTACTATAAGGCTGCATCCCACATACACCATGATGACATTGACATGAAAATGTGCTTTTCTAATGTGTCATTTGGTGCCATCTCGAGTTTCTTCCTCTGTGTTGTATCGTTGATCACACAGGATCTTGGCAGAAAGTTTTAGAAAGGTAACTAGTAGTTTAAGTAAGTGTAACTACTTTTTGATCCCTCTCTATGATTCTTTTAGCTGTGCACAAGCAGCACAAAAATTGATATGGGTGTGTATAGTAGTTGAAAAAAAAGCTCTTAAGGTGTGGGCCATGTATCATAAGAGCAGTTTTATCTTCTTTGTGTATTTCTCAACTCTTCACTTACTGAGGAAATTTATAGAATTGGGTGAATGAGGGTAAGAGATGGTATATCAGGAGAGTGTTTTAAGAAGTATCTTTCTCTTGTGTTTTTTTGTCCAACTCTTCAATTACTTGCCTTTTGGGAGTGCACGGTCTTGTTTATGTGGACTTCGCTAAGCGACTAACAGCGGAGGTCCATGGGAGATGGGGGAGCCTTCATATTTATTGTATAACCAATGTCACTTACCTTCAGTGATTGGCTTGGCATGGGAATCATGCCTTTAGTAGGAACTTGTGTCAGTGCAGCTGTATGTAAGGGAACTTGTTTCTCAAGTCAAATCTTGTCTTCCGAGCTATTGTTCCAGTGTTGTGTATTTCCGTTATTTCGGCAATTGGTACTGCTCAACTTTGAGAAGACCTGAGTGAGCATTTTTGGGTTCTGACCTTAATGCCCGAGTCAATCTTCTGGTAGTTTTCAAGTTTGATCCGGACTATAAGATGATTTCTCTAAATGAAAGGTCTGACCCAGTAGGCCCAGTGTCTAGCCACGTCACAAGAGTTATAATTTGGTGTAACACCCTTTTGAACTCGAGAATAAGCTAAAGCAGCTAAGCTTGCTAAACAGCATATTTATATTGATTCAATACTCTAAATTTAACATTAACTTCTTTGACTCTTTGTACTTTCTTGAATATAGAAGAATGACGAAAGAAAAATTCCACGCCCTTGATCTTATGGCCTGGGTCATAAGGTTGTAGATAGGGAAGTAGATAATCATGAATTGCAATGTCAACATATTTTGTATTTTGCAACAACTGTAGCCAGAAAATTAAGACAAATAACAAAAATTTCTGTTAATAAGTGAGGTAGAAAGCAGTTTGAGTCTTTTGACCACTCAAAGAAAGACAGTAACTATTATTTATTAATTTTTCAATGGCACAGCAGTATAAAGGGACATTTTAACCCCATACCGTTGACTTCCATGCATTTTGAGATACCGACTCTTAGCTTCCCTCTAAAATAGCTTGTCATTTGGTTATGATGCCTTGGCTGGTCATCTGAGACAAATGAGATGAGTGCCTGACATAATATGGAAAATAAAGAAAAGAAATGAGAGAAAATAGAGAAGAATTTAGGGGAAAAAATAATGACTGTTCAATCAAAAATCAAGTCTGAATACAATGAAATCCTAAATTCTCTTTTATAGACTAAGGGAATTAATCTAACTAAACTTCTAACAAATAACAGCTACTCAAAATGATAAATTCTAAATAATCAAAACTCTTGAAATATAAAGTGAACTTTATTTTGTAATCTTATATCTTCTAATATATATCTTTATTCCCCATCATTCCTCCCAGTTGAGAGAACTCTAGCGAGTTAGGCTCTAATAATTTCCCATAAAGGTTGATCTTTATAATGAACCAAATATTTACATGGATCTCCTTATTGCAACACAAGTAGATATTCTCATAAACATCAGTTGTCTTTATAGAAACAGATGAAATTCGACGAACTCAAAGAGCTGACTAGTCTCACAAACAAATGAAGGTAACACCAAAGGCTCGAATGTGCCTCAAATGATTATGCTATCTTTAAAACTATACTTTTATATAAGTGTAATGGCTATTCAAGCCTCCAATGTTGCCTTCATTTGTTTTCAAGATAAGTCGTGTCTTTGTGTTCCTTTTGTTGCCTCTCTTTCTATGTAGGCAATTGATGTTTGTGAAAATATGTGTGTCATGATGCAATTAGGAGATCCATGTAGATATTTAGTTCGTCAAAACAAATCTCGTTGGGAGACTACTGCAATCTAACTCTCCGGAGTATGAAAGGAATTATGGGACATAAAGATATAGATTCGAAGAGATAAGATTTAAAAGATAAGAGTCTCTCAGTACTTCCAATTATTTTGAATTTTGTCATTTTGAGTAGTTGTTATTTGTTAGAAGTTTGGTTTGATTTTATTTCTTTACCTTGTAAAAGGGAATTTAGGATTCATTGTATTGAGAATTGATTATTGATCATTCTTCCCCTGAATTCTTCTCTTTCTCTTCCCTATTTATATTTCTGTTTACGTTCTACGTAGTGCCTTTTCTTTGTCAAATCATTGACAAGTGAACTCTTCACAGCAATAAATAAACATGAATGCTGACAGAGAAGGGGAATATGATCATAAATATAAAAGCTGGCTTTCCTGACGTTTCTGCCACAAATTAATTGTAGGGAACCTTACGTGGGCTAATCTATGAGGACATCCACGTGGTGGAATTATATATAACAAAACTATCAAGCTATGCAGTTTACAAATCTCATTTTGGTAGTTCACGAATTTCATGGCTGGTTGTTTGACCTTGAGTTTGATTGTTTGCCATTCCATGGGTTATACGACCTGTCTAAATGAGCTGTCTCCCTTCGGTGCTATTAAGTGAACTAGAAAAAATATAAGTAATGCATTCAGTTTCTACTTCCATGAATTTCTAACTTTGAATAGAGGGTGTTGGCTTGTTTAAATTTTGATGAATTTTCTGTGATTAATTTCTTTTGCTTGATGTAGGTAGCACACAAGAGTACTGGATGAGACAGGATGCTGCCCACGTTATTGCTCTAGTTGAGTATAAATCATGCTACGATTGCTTTTTCCCCGTCAATAGCAAGCTTTTAATTCTAATTTTTTATTGATGTATTTAAGTTAGTATCCAAATCTAAACTGAATTTTGATCAATTCCTCATTGCTGCAAGTTACATTCACAGAGATTCAAATGGGTGTGCAAGCATTGACATACATGCACAAGCACAAATTTATGCATGCATACGCGTATTTATTACGTAATATTATTCCAGGTTGACTTTTTTTTTTTACTCATTTAAGTATTGGATCAAAACACAGAAGGAGATGAGTTTTGATAGACCAACTTATTTACGTTACTGAATATTGTTTAGCATGCACTTATGTTCGGGACCTAAGAATTATGGACACTTACAAGAAAACAACTCTTTTGATATCCTTCTGAACAATTTGAATCCTGAAGCTGTTTCCACGTTTAAGAATATAAGTTTTTGATTCACGCCTTAGTCAGATACTGCTTGGAAGAGGGTTCAGCATATACCAAAAGATACAGTTTTCTCACACCAGAACAAGATTATCATGTAAAATTTTAGAGATAATTTGTTGAAAACAGTTGAAGGGCATGGACGAATGAGAATAAATCACTCTTTACTGTAAATGATATATGTTTGGTTAAAATGATATAGCTATACTAATTTTTTGATGCTTCAGATATAAATATCATAAATGTTACTTTTGATATAATTCATTGGGTTATATACATAGTTGTAAATCATTGTGATACGTGTTATATAATGGATTCCTTCTAACAAAGGGAATTTTCTTATTGTAGTTAATTTGGGAAGGACTTGGACTTGGAGAAGGTGCTGCAGTTGGAAATTGGTGCAGGTAGTTCTTAAATTATGTCATTGTTTGGCCCCCATTTTGGAGAATTTATAAATTTTGGAATAGTGATTGATGAGAGAATGTGTGGTTGAAAAATAATGAAAAGTTTTAGATTTGTGTGTAATATTATTTTATTTAGAGAATGTGTGGTTAAAATTAAGAAAGAGACAAATTTAAAAAATTTTAATGGGGGGCAAACAAGGGATATATTTCATGTTTTCATCTAAAGGAAATGTAGTTATATTACTGTCTTTATCCTTCCTGTAATACAATTTCTGTAAAAAAAATTGGTTCTTTTATTCCCCAGTAAGACTGCACAGAAAAAAGTTCTCCTTGGGATTGGAGGAGGACATTACGTACCTCGGCACATGGATGTAATCCTGTAAGTCAGTAGTTTCTACCATTTCTGATTACGCAACTTCTCCGTATCAGTACTCTGTTCATTTTATTTGAAAACGCTTCTTAAAATCGACAAGTATATACTAGGTACCTTATTATTTTGTCTTAATTCATATCGAATACTTCCATAAGGAACAGGTTTGTAAACAACATCTAAATGGAAGCATAGAAACTCGTAATTGTTTCAGCAAATGCAGTTTTATGGTTTCTTAAGGGACCAAGGAGATTTTATTTTGCAATTCTATTTACTGACGATCTCTCCTGTTTCAATTAAAATTTCTTTTTTATGTAAAAGAGAAAAATTTGAGCATGCTGTAAGATGTTACTGCTGCAATTCTCTACTTTCATTTGTTTGATTCATTTTCTTTTGAAAAAATGCAGGAAAAATGGTGTTGGGGTGGGTCACCTTCTATCTGGATATTCCTTGCCAATGGAAGATCCTGGCCAGTCAAAAGGAGAAACGATTGCAGAAAGTATAGGAGGGACATGGAAAGAATCCATCAAAGTATCTTACGATGCTACTGCAGCAGCTTTTCCGGGTGGGGAAATTCTGGCACATCTTGATCAGAAGTAAGTTTCAGATGTTTATCGATTGAGATAATTAGGAAAGTTTCAGTTGCTTATCGATTGAGATAATTAGGACCTTCATGCATACCAACTGAAATTTCTGCCTTTTAATTTTAAGTCAATCATTTCTCATCATAATGAAATATATACCCGTATAATTTTAAGTCAATGAGTCCAGAAGTCATCTGGTGTCAATCCAATTTTCAGGCCTTAATAGTTTTTCATTTCCTTTCTTATTTGCCCATATCTAGGTGACTAGGTGGTATTGCAAGAGAACTTCAATACTTTTTTCTTCTTTTTCAACCACACATTTCCCATCATATCACTATTCAAAAATCAATTCTTCCCCCAAAAATCTCTACCAAACACACTCTTAATCTCACCTTATACATACTACGTGGCTTTCATTTGATTAATCTAGGTGACTAGGTGGTATTGCAAGAGAACTTCAATACTTTTTTCTTCTTTTTCAAACACACATTTCCCATCATATCACTATTCAAAAATCAATTCTTCCCCCAAAAATCCCTACCAAACACACTCTCAACTTTGTACAAATAGCTTTATTGTTATGCTTCAGTACTGATTTTCTTAATTTTCTTACTCCTGCCATTTATTTCATAAATCCTTTGGACTCATCAAAGTAACTTGGACCTTTGAACTGTGAACTGTGAACTGGTGATCTGTCTGGTTAAAGTTTCATTAGAGAACTTGGTTAGGACAAGTAACCAGTGGAAGCTACCTTTCCAACTTCCATCTACCCCCTGAACAATGTGCAACTGCAGCCAAAACCGCTCTTCTCCTGCTCCACAATCTTTTGCTCTTTCCATATCGTTCTTCCTTTTTCTTTTTCTTTATTTTTTTATTTTTTTTATGTCATTTAAGACACCTGTCCTGCATCTAGAGCAAGATTTAACTTGCTTGATTGCCCTTCAAAAAGATTTAATTGTGAAAGTAACCGACTAACCATTTGGTTTTCATTCTCTACTTGGTCGTATAACAATAAATATCAACTGCAGGAGTTTCAAGAGCTGGCAAAAGAATGCTATTACAGATTTTTTAGGTAAGCAGGGCATTAAAATCGGCAAACCTGGTGACTTCTCCTGAATATGAACCATTCCCAAGCAGATAGCCAATCTCTTTTGGTGATCATGGGTGAACTTGAGGCTTTGTCGACCATTGCCAGATTACTCGTCTCACTCTGCTGTCTACTGTATTCCAATACCCAAGTTTCTTATTCATACCATTAGGCTACTATGAACTGAGATCTACATTAGCAGCATAGATATAAAATGCAATTATGCTAATTTTTGTTCTTATATAATCCTTTTCTTTCTTTACTCCATTTTGTGAATCGTTGTCTTGTATACAATGTAAATCGGGCATTTAACTTACTATAGATTAAGCCCCTATTTGGTTCCACTAAAAAAAATGGATTAAAATTCAATTCAAAGTTAACGCTTAATTTTAATAGTGCATTTCATAAAATCTACAATTATTTAACTTTTATCAAAATTTACTGAAAATTTGATTTATATCTAAAATAAATGGGGTCTTATTATTTTTAGACTTGATATTATCCATTTGTGTGGATCATTGCAACGCCAAAAAAGCTATTTGTACATCCCACACTAATGTGAGTGTGTTTTAAGTGTTGTTAACCACTAATGATTGTACACCTAGAATTGTTTAATTGGTGGGGTCCACATTAATGTGAGTGTGTTGTAAGTGTTGTCAACCATTAATGATTGTACACTTAGAATTGTTCTTGCAACGCAGGACTTTGGGCATTCGATTTGTCCAAAATCATTGAATGGTGTGGAAAAGAAAGAAATGAGAGCAGCTGACATTATAGGTTGAATGACGTGGTTGGCATGTCCCGATGGAACATGACAATCATAGTATTAAAGAAAAAATAAAAGTTACTACAGTCAAGTTTTTTCACTTGAAGATATTGAAATTGATATAGACTGGAGACGGATTGCCATGGTTCCTCTACGTTTACGATGCCATAGTATTAAATGATCAACCAAAGAAATAACAATAAAACTATTTCTTTGTCAACACACTTTGTAACCCAATTTTTGTAACTCAACTTTGTACAAATAACTTTATTGTTCGGAAAAGAGCATCAGCTTATTCTTTAACTTCTTTATTTTGATCAGTTGGGTCATTGTTGACTTTGTCAAATCTGACTCATGTCTCCACGTGGACTACGACGTGATCTCCACTAAGAGCCTCAATGACGAGGTGTAACATAACTATCACTGAAAGTCCATATACATGAGTCCATCGTNCTTTGTACAAATAACTTTATTGTTCGGAAAAGAGCATCAGCTTATTCTTTAACTTCTTTATTTTGATCAGTTGGGTCATTGTTGACTTTGTCAAATCTGACTCATGTCTCCACGTGGACTACGACGTGATCTCCACTAAGAGCCTCAATGACGAGGTGTAACATAACTATCACTGAAAGTCCATATACATGAGTCCATCGTTATAATAAAATGACAAAACTTTTGTATTTTTTGTCTTTTTTCTCTTAATTTGTCAACGAATAATCCCAATTTTGTGGGAAAAAAAATATCCAATCAGACCATTAAATAGTTTCCTAGTCTCAAAGTCATGCCAAAACGAGCCCTCAATTTCCGAAAGTTTAGTGCAAATCTGCTCTACCTTTTTCTAATCCTTCTTTTTGTCTGCAATCTGTTTGCTCAGATTGCAGTTAAGTTTGAGTAATTATGCCTGCTGCGTCTCGTCTTCACTGAAAGAGGAATCGTATTCAGTGAGTTTGACAGCTTGAGCAAAATTCGTTATAACCTAGCTTAATGTATTACGTTTTCCTTTCTTTCTTCAATTTCCTGTCAAAATTGACATGATTAAACGAGATCGAAGATGTTAGGTGACGTAATTGTACCAAATTGAAAAGTGACCAGGGTCAAAATTGACCTGATTTAATGTTTCTTTATTCATTTGCAGTAATTCGAAGTATACTTGAACATAAATTTCAGGTTAAGATACTTATTTGAAATGTTGAATTTTAAGATCTTTTGAATGGTTGAATCACCTTACTTTCTAAAACTCTAAATTTGCTAATTTTGTTAGTTTTTACGTCAAAATAGTAGTTCTAGTTACCGTTCAATTTTTGTACTATTTTCCATACGAATTTCACCATATTGCAATTTGTTTTTTTCTTTTTTGCTCTATTTTTCCTAACTCAATGAATTTGAGGTTGTGGGAGAGTTGAGGGAGGTTATGGTGAGTTGAAGGTTTGAATTTTAAGTTCAAACAATTCTCTCCAACCCATTTTATTGTCTTGCGATCACCTCATATGTGCGACCCACGTACGCATTTTCCAATTCATTCGTTTATTTTTCCCATCTCGTATATATACCAATATGTAATCATTTAAAAGATACATGTATTGACAAAATCCAGACCGTTGATTTCAAAT
>CAIGRT010163148.1:0-11276 GCA_903798405.1 Fraxinus platypoda
TTTGACGAAGCAAGCAAAAACTTAATAAAAATTTAGCTAGAGGAGCAGATCAACGATCCAATTCTCTAGAAGTAGAATCCAATTTGTTCAATACAAGAGCAAAAGGGTGTGAAAATCTGCTTTCCCAAGTAAACAACATTATACATATACGTGCCAAACCCAAAACAAGAAAATAGCAGAAAAGACTGAAATGCCCTTGTTAACTTTGAAGTCCACCTTCCTGCATCAGGCTTTAGTCATTGATGAACGTACTAGAGATCCAAAATAAGTTATTTTGGTGTATGTTATGTGCTAAGGATATTAGTTGATAAGACTACAAGATGATAGATCATATTGACTTTGAAAATTTACTTAGGAATCTAAGGGTTTTAAGTTAAATAAGAATAAGGATTAGGGCGTTGTCAATATCTGTGTTGTCCCAAAGAGTGTTTTGGTAAGGTATATAAGTTTGAATAAAGAGAAACCTGAAGAGAATCTGATAAATAGAATTGAAGTGCACCAGATTAAATGGAGAAGTATTATGGGTTATTTTGTGTGACGAGAAGACACCTATAAAGTTAACAGGAAAGTTCTATAGAACGATTATTAGATTAGCTATGCTGTGGACATAGGAATGAATATGTTAAAATGAATGTATGACCTCAGTGGAGTGTATAAACTAAGAATGAGTGTATAGTCTATACATCAAAAAATAGAGGTGACATTAATAGAGGATAAAATGAAGAATGGAGATCTAGATGGTTGGGGTGGAGATCAAATTTAACATGACTTGAGACAAAATATTGATTTGCTTGAACCTCTGTACTCGGGACTGAATGGTGTATTATGGGTATTTTGTGTCACAAGAAGACACCTATAAAGTTAAAAGAAAAGTTCTATAGATAGCTCAAAAAATTGTGGACTTCCTCACTTGAAAAATACTAAAGAATTATGCAAATGACAAATTTAAGTTCACAGTGAGAAGACTTTAAAAACCAACAAGACCAAAGTCATTAATAAAATAAATATCTCTGAATATTGATGCAAACTTTGAACTTGTTTAAATTGATGGTATACACTCTGGCAATCCATTAAGCTTGGTGAAAAAAAAAAGGGAAATATGACAATTTTGGAAAAAAACGATATGGCGATGACAAAAATCACCAGTCTTTTTCTATACTTGTTGATGCATTAAGCACTGTTTGTAACATGGTAGACATGCAGTGTACTGGATATCGCTTAAAGAGATGATAACAGTACTTAAATTGCCAAATGAAGAACCAAAAATTGTCATAATTATGCATGTTCGGTCCAAGAACCTTAGGAGAAAATAAATATCATTCATTTATAATATATATAACAGCATATATGAATGTCTTCGGTAAAAAACTAAATATCAGAGCATGTATTGGGTGCAATCTCAAAAACTATGCACAAAATGCTCTTGTGCTCAACAAACTTTTGGAGCTAAATCCCGAATGATAACTACATTGTTTTGTGGATCTTTCGAATTTAAAGAAAACTGAAGAGTATTTCTAGAGCAAAATAAAATTGTAACGTATTCAATATAGTGCCTTAATGTTATTGCTCAGATTGGTACATGGAGGCCTTTAAGATATTAGTTAGAAGGATGGAATAAAGGTTATATAGTATCACCCTGGTCATTTTCAATGAACTGTTCTTCATGAATATCTTCACCAATTGCCAACACCATAATCAGTGCCTTCCATTTCTTTATATATATATATATGTATATTCCTAACAATAATTTACTTCCAAATTGAATGATTTGGATAAATTTGTTTATTGTTATTCATATTGTTTTAATTGTCATTTGATAGCTAATTTTGTGTGAACAGCAAAGAGACATTGCCTGGAGGATTGTCGGTCAACAAGAAAAGGGCTGAGAGAGGTCTTTCACAACTGAAGGTTTAGCTATACAGACAGCATGAATTACTTCACTTGTTATGATTGTAAAAGGGAAAAATTTCTGCATTAGTCTCCAACCTATTGCTTGATTAGAAAGTTGGTCCTTAACTCAAATTCAAACGATAAAACCGTCAAAAACTTTGTTTAAATCATCGTGTGGAACTCACACCTCCAACTCTATGTAATTAGGTTTTGTTTCTAACTTGGCCGGGTGCCTATGAATTTGAAGTGAGGCACATTTCTTTGAGGTCAAGTGATGTGATTTAACAAGGATTTGGAAGCTTTTTGTTGTTGAGGACTGATTTTGCAACTAAAATGGAAGGTTGACTACCAACTTCCTACTCGGGCAGTTAAGTTGGGTGGGTAATAATGTTGCAATGTTCCCTAGTAAGAATGTCCACCCTATAGAAATTCTCAATATTTGATGTCTCTAGTATGCAGATCGAAGTTGTAGATTTAGTCCCTGGGAATTCTAGTGGAGAGAAAATGAGTTCGACATCATTGAGGAGGCTTGAAGCCGAGAAGCTCAGCAAGGTTCAACTGGAAGATCAGGTATAATTTTGATTGATGGAACTGTATATCGAAATTTACTTTTCTTGGATGTGCCAGAGGAATCAGTAATTTGACATGCTTTATTTCAAAAGATGTTATAGAAGAATAGAGTGCACCTGTTTGTATCGTTAACCACGTTGTCTTCCAAGTCTTGGTGGATAAAGGTTTTTTATCCTTGTTCTATGTTGTATGCCATTGTTTCTTCAAACAAGTACATTGCATATATATAATGTTTAAATTAAAATAAGCTTAGTTATTGGAGTTTTATCTCTCTTTTAATTGTGTAGATTCAAGATTGTGTTCATGGATTGATATTATATTCGTAAAATTTATTGGATTGATTGTCACGACTTCGTAAAATCTCGTTTCTTGGCTGCTTGTGTATGTATTATGTAAAGAAAAGTTTTACAGCAACCATATTTTGTTTCCATCAACGGTTCTTGATGTTGATGAGTTTTTACTTATCTTTGAAGTTGAATGGTAGTGGTGAAGGTAGAAATTGAAAGGTAATTCGATTAACATTCTTAGAGCATCTCCTAAGGATTCTTTATTTATATAAAGAGCATTTTATGCATAACAAAGAGCATCTTTCAAATTAGAGATTAATTTTTTTTACACACTCCAAGAGTACTCTCTATTTTAACTTTCCTTTTGCTTTTTCATAGAAAGATTTTCCTCATTTTTATTTAATATTTTTTAATATGTCTATGACCAATTAATTCAAACATTATTTGAATAATTTAAGATGTAGAGTATTAATTTAAGAGGTAGAATATTGAAATTTGTAGATTATTAAGGCCCTTTTTGGTTTAGATAGTCATATTTTTATTAGATTTTGATTAAAGTTGATGGAATATGTAATTAAAAAGTTGTGTATCTGTGATTAAAATTAACTGTTGACTTTGATTTAGATATTAATTCAAATGCAAATTTTTAATTGAACTAGAAAGGGGCTCAATGCAATCGTTAAAGTAAGAATACAGCCTTTTGAAACTTATTTTTAAACATCGACTCTTTAAAAACCATAGTTGACTTATTTCTAGAGCTACCCTCTAATGAAAATATCACAATTAATTTACTCTGATAACTAAATAAAATAACGGACCATGTAAGTAAACTTAGATTTTTGGTCTATGATGTTTTCAACATTTTTTAAGTACTTTTTTTATTTATTTTCCTTTTTCTCTTCTCTTCTTTTATTAATGTTTCTTCACGTCTTTTCGAATAATGCTATTTATCCTTATAACGATGGAACATCAGTAACGTGACAATTTAAATGAAATAACGAGATATGACAGTTCAATCACTCCTCTCTCTCTCTCTCATGAAATTTGAACTATCATATCACATTATTCCATCTATATTGTCATATCACCAATATTTTATCATTATAATGATAAATATTATTACCTATTTTTTCATGTCTTCTTTCGCCATATTAGATATTCACACAAATAACGAGAAATTAATGACACTTTCAAAAAAAAAAAAAAACAACTATCTCCGTTATATTAAAAAACCTAAAAATGACAAATTTTCACATTTTAAATAAATAAATTGACACAGTTAAGTGGTCACTTGGGATGAGACCAATGTCCTAAGTTTGGGCAGGATGACATGATTAAACCTCAAAATAAGATCCCAAAATATAATTCTAAACTTTTGCATGTCCCGATTTTTCAATTATAATAGATTACAAGATCCCGCCTTACAAATAAATACTAAAAGTTTATACCAAATTGTAGAGGCGTGATGTTTAAATGAACCCTAAAAATCAAAATTAATTGCCAATTGAATTCATCAATTTCAAAATTATTTTTTTAAATAAAATCAATTTAATTAAAAGGTGATGGTTTTTTTTCTCAAAAATACGACGTCGTTATACCAACATAACTAACCGGCCTTAGCGGGATACAGAACTCAACGGCTATTCCCACATAACCAAAAAAAAGTTTCAAATTTTTGAAATGAACTGCACTGAACAAATATCAATTTCTTCTCTATATAATTCCCTCAAGATTATCTCATTCTTCCCTTTCAATTTCATCATCTGTTACAAAAAACCCTTAAGTGTTGAAAATTAAACTTTCTCTCTCACACACACTCAGTGAGATTAAGGAAGGGGAGAAAAAGAGATCAAGAAAGGGAATATTAGCAGTTGGGTTCTTTTCTTTTAATCAGATTATTTTAGAGTCTGAATGTTAATCTTGATTTATAACTTCTGTAAACCCTTTTATGTGTATTTTCTTGATGAACCCGATATTGTTTTGAATTTTTCTTCATGTATTTTGAATTCAGTCTCTTAATCAGAATTTAATCTTGAGTTGAAACTCTCTTGAACATGTTTATGTGTATTTTCTCGATGAACCTGTAATTGTTTGAATTTTTCTTCATGAATTTCGGGTTTTCTCTTAAATTGATTCAGAGATTAGTCTTTAATCTGAATATTAAACAACTGTATTTATCAGAATACGTGTTCATAGATGAAAGGAAATGAATTGATTTTTATGGATTTTTTTGATTGATTGCAGGCGGGTTGTTGAAAAATTGTTGTGAAGATGAATGATCTCATGACAAAATCATTTTTAAGTTACGTCGAATTGAAAAAACAAGCGGAAATGGATCTTAAATCCGAGGGGGACATAGAGGAAGGCCAACTCAGCCATACAGATGAAGAAAATCTCTCTCATTTCTTTGAAGAAGTTGAAGCGATTAAGGATAATATGAAAGAGATAACCAATCTCTTTATTGATCTTCAAAGTTTGAACGAAGAAACAAAGACAACTCACAGTACCAAAATTCTTCGCGGTTTAAGGGATCGTATGGATTCAGACATTGTTTCGGTCCTTCACAAAGCGAAGATCATAAGGGCAAGGCTCGAGGCACTTGATAAATCAAACATGTCAAATCGGGGAATATCAGCAAGATATTCAGAAGGTAGTGCTGTGGATCGAACAAGAATTTCGACTACTAAGGGATTGAGAGCCAAACTTAGGGACATTATGAATGATTTCCAAGTTTTACGGGAGAAAATTCTCTCAGATTACAAAGACAGCCTCAAGAGGAGGTATTACAACGCCACGGGGGAGGTTCCTAGCGAGGATGTGATCGACAAGATGATTTCGGAAAATGGGAAGGTTGCAATTTTCGAAGAGAAAACCGAAGTGAATTTGGAAAACAAAGAAAGGCATGAATCTGTAATGGACATTCAAAGGAGTTTGAACAAGCTTCATCAAGTGTTTCTCGATATGGCTGTTCTTGTCGAGACGCAAGGGGAAAAGATTGATGATATCGAGCATAATGTTGCGAATGGAAGAAGTTTTGTAAGTGGTGGCACTAACAGTCTTTTCTATGCAAAACAGATGAAGAAGAATAGAAAGAAATGGATATATTGGGTCTGTGGCGTTGGCCTAATCATTTTACTAGTTTGCTTCATTGCCATGTTAACCTCTTGAGACGAAGCGAAAATGAGTTATAAGTTCTTTTACGTTGTAATAAGATTCGTAGGATTCTTGAATACAAATTCCCTTTTCCTGAACTTCTCTGAGCAACTTTTTAATCAATTCTGATGTTTTTTCAAGGGCGTTTTTGATGTATAAGATGTCTACACTTCAACTTTTCTGTAATAATGCTATTTGCATGTCACAATTGAGCAAATAAAGTCATTTTCAAGAAATGGTGATATAAACATGATTAAGAAGATAAAACACAATCGATTATCACTTTTAAGGATATTATTACATTTATATACAGATTCCTTTTTACTCTTCTCGAATGACTCGTGTGTGATTCTGAATCTGCCTCCCGCCACTTTTGCACGAGGCACAAATCGTCTCTAATTCCATATAGAAGTCGAATAACTAGCACGGTGGAAGATCCTTCGGGGGAGGCAAGACGGTTTGATCTGATCCCGGTCCGTCCTCCACCAAAAATGCTGTCTTTAATCCCCAGCCGGTATGGAGCTCCAAATGACAATGAAAGAACCACACCCCTACGAAATATAGCATTAGACATTAGTACTCAAATTTCATGTCTGAAAAGACGACGTAAATTTTTCATCAGTTGTTATCAAAAACTATGGATTGTTAAACGTGTTCTAATTAGTGCACGTGTTAGGTATTTGATGAAAAAATTGAATTTGTCATGCATACCTGGATTATCAGCTCTAAACCGAATAGCAGTCCAACCACCAGTGGGGACTCCCACTGTGTTTCTCTCAGGTGGATCAACCAAGTTATATTTAGCCGGATCTTTTGCCGGATTAAAGTTTCCAATACCAGTTCCTACAACAAAGAAGTTATATCCATGAAGATGGAATGGATGCGATTCAACTGATAGCAAATTCGTATCTTGCAGCACCAATTCAACAGTCGAGTTGAAGGGAATCTTGCTGATTCTTGTTCCTCGGGCAGTCCTAAGATTGGCCGTAAGTGGCGCACCGGTATAATTGAAAGGAGTAGGAGGCTTATCAGGAAAATCAGTTTTAAAAACCCCTTTAATGTCAAAATAATGAGCCTGGAGGAGCCCGACTCGGGGCATAACAAACGAGATATTGTTCAAAGAGGCTGTTAGTCTGGTTCCATTAACACAAGAGGGACAAGAATTCCTTCCTAAACCAATTGTGTAAAACAGATTTCTGTCGACTTTCAGTGGAACATTCGCGGGATATTGTGCAGAATTTAGGCTCTTGAGTTTGTCTTCATAACTTAAGGCAAATGCAGAATCATTAGGTGCAGGCAAGTTGGGAAGTTTAGGAATTACAGTATTTGGGATGCATTTGTACTGGAATATGGCTGTAGCTGTTTTATTGTCGACCGGGATTGGGACGTCCATGAAAGGTCGCGCAGCCATGAAATAACGTCCGGGAATTTGATTGGCTCGGACAAGAACATTTGTTGTTTGTCCAGGGGCAATTAGAAGAGATTGGGTTGAAAATGGCTTGGTGTATACTGCATCAATCTCGACTACTGTCATACTGTGATTGGCAATGGCGAAGAAAAGATCGTCGTTGAGGGCAGAGTTTATGATTCTCAAGAGATACGTCTTCCCTTGTTCAACTTCCATAGCAAAAGTATCTGAAAGAAAAGAATATCAAAAGCTTAATTAGTAAGAATTTGACTTGCACATGAAGGGACGTGTTGAAGATACAAGTATAAGAAATATACAAATTCACAGTCCTTACGTTTTTCAGAACACGGAAAAAGTGGCCCGGGCTTTCCGTTGATTGTATGTGCGTCCGACATATTCGGAGGTAAGCCCAAGTTATTTCCCTGCTTCTCCACCTCCTCAACATCTGTATTCCACCATTCTCCTGCAGCATAAAAATTGCTCAACATAGTATTAGTATATTGAGCTCAAGTTTAGGCCCCACATTTATACAAATTGTCCCACTGGAATTCCCACATTTATACAAATTATCCGACTGGAATTTAGATTGCATTTGCACAAGAGGCTTTTAGACGTGGAAGTACAAGGTGCATTTTGCTCGTCCGAAACTCACCTAACAAAATCACTTCTTCTCTATCTGGTCGTGGGAAAGGAAATGGAGTCCCTCGTTTCGGCGTGATCACAATAGCCCCATAAACGGTGGCCCTTAGCCAGAAAATGTGTGCATGCCACCACAATGTACCTCTTTGCCCTGTTACATTGAAGTCATATACATAGCTATTTCCTGTCTGAATTGGACATTGGGTAATATAAGCCGGTCCATCGGCCCAGCCATTTCGATATTGCTTCAATCCGTGCCTAGAACAATCCCCAAATTCCGGTGTTAAAAAATAAATTCATTTAGACAAGGTGGTTAATATGTTGGTGCTTGTGTGTGCTCGTTCATACCAGTGGATGGACATGTTATACTGCGCATGGTTCGTTACATTGACAAGAACTCTATCTCCTTCTCTACAATAGATTGTTGGCCCCGGAAATCTCCCATTAACAGTAACAATAGGCTTCGCATGGCACAATCGACTCACATTCTTCACTTGAATCTGCATACAAGAAATCAAAGTGGATATGAATGCGTACACTTCGGTTTACTGGCTATTTAAAGCATTATGTATCTGTGGTCGAGATTACATAACCCCGTTAAGATAGAATGAGTTCAAATTAAACCACTCACATCGAACTGATATTTCTTAACGGCTGCCTCAGCATGAAAAGAGATTAAACAGAGAAACCCGAATAACAGGATATGAACGCGAATAAATTTCGTTAAACTATCCATTCTTCTTTCAAATGAGAAGAGCAAACGATATGAGATAATGTCTCTTCAGCACAAACCACACCGAATATTCATAAACAAAGTCCGACCAGGTATTAATGCACAGTTGAGACTCGGGATTAATGTCAAGTACATGGATCATGATGGCAGAAATGCAGTATACTTATAGAGTTGTCATGAAAATGTAGGTTTCCAGTTTGTTAGGTGAAAGGGGAAGTGAATTGGACTTGTAAGCGAAATATTTTTTGATGGAGACTTGTAGGCCATTAACTGACTTAAAAGGCTTAGAAATACATAAGAATTAAGCCAAGAAAAAGAACAAAATAAGCAAATTTGTGAAAAATTCTGCATACATGAGAGGTACACAAGGCCAAACCGTGCCCTCCTCTGGTGCTTTGCTGAGCTTTACAGTTAAGCAATGAAATAACTTTTCAATTCAAATCTTCTACACTAATGTGCAACTTTTTGTTAACAAAACCTGTCTTACAGATTGAGAAAAAGTTTTGCAGAGAATAAATGAATGGTATCAGATTACGAAACGTCAAAGTTCAAGTTTTACCATCACTCGTTAACGAAAGTTCCAATTATCCGACGTTTGATGTAAAAAAGTAAAAATGAATTGAACTTGCACACAAGGATCACGAAGAACGAGTTAAATGTGAATAGCTTTCGATTGGTGTGCTGCAAAATTCTTGTGGGATTTCTTTCTTTCCATTTAATTTTGCAGAATGCGTAAATTCTTGTAAAATGGTTGCTGTTAAGAATCTCTTTTTATTACCAACCTCACATGGGATGGAAAAGGAGTCTTGTACCTCGTAAATTTACCTCTTCTGAAATGGACAGATGTAATACTATTGTGTCATAAAGTTGGATGAAATTTTACTCCAACACAGAAAATTAACTCGTTAAGTATTACAATATAGTATAACTCACTCTTAAAACAAACTTATTACGGGGGGAAGCTCGACTGGTTATAAACTCATAAGCTAAACCTTGGGTTGGCGATGTGAAATATAGTTCATGTTGTACATTTATCTTGCGAAAATAACCAGCTGAAGCGAAAGGTTACCCCGAACAATAAGGGTTTTGAGTTAATTATGTAATCAAATGATACATATAAATTTCTATATTCTTCGATTTTAAAGGGACCTTATCATTACAAAATAGACTATGATAACTAGGTCAATTTCAACATGGAACTGCAACTTTCCCCTTGATGTATTCACATCTCGTTATACGTTGACTTATTTATGGTTTAATTTTTATACGTAATTCTTGAAGGATTACTAATAAATTTTAAATCAAACAGAAATTTACTGTAATTCCAACATGAAGATCAAGATTTTTCTGTACCTACAAACCTATATACCTAGTTAATGCCCAGAAAACTTTTCAAAACAAGAATAGTAGAACAGACGCAATCAAGCCCTTTACACCTAAAACGAAGCTAGAAAATCCACCCCAGCCCGATTCCTTTGGATTTTATTTTAGAAATCACTAACGAAATAGGCCCTTCTCTTGTTCCAATGAGAGCTCCGCGTCAGCATTCGATTCTTATAACATAAAATTACGAAAACCTGGAATTTGCATTGGCGAAGAAAGAAAAAAAATATATATATCCATATGCATACTTAAGAAACATATACTTGCAGTGCACATTGAGATATGCATGTTGAACATTTGAACAAGTCCAGAGTACAAAACTTGTTTTCACACTCAAAATAGTGTAACTAAGGCTTGCTTTGATGTATGACCTTCATAAACAGCTCATTCCCTATTTCAGATATGCACAAAGAGGCAGAACGGAAAAAAAACTCAAAAAAGAAAAATCGAAAACCAAGAAATGTATTCCGAAAATCGGGAACATTACTTCAGATGAGAAAACAGACATGCAAGAATACATGAATCTCACTACAAAATATTTGGGAGTTCAGAATCCAATCTCTGCTGCAACTCTTTGATCTTCATCGAGAGCTCGGCCTTTTGGTCCTTGTAGCTACTCAGCAAGTATTCTTTTCCTTATATCACTTCGTTTAACTCGCTCACTTCCCTCATCAGCAGTTCAATCTTTTCTTTATCTCCTTTACCTTTTCCGGATACTCTGAATTGATTTCAACTTTAAGATACTCGTTTGCATGGCCATCCTCCCTTCGGCTGGTCATACGGGAACTGTCTCTAGAATCTATATGTTGCACACAATGATCAGCGATTATCGTGTCAACTCTTCTCTTTAACTGTTGCCTCAGCTTTTATATAACTTCTCACTTGCTGAAAATATCAGATTCGCATTCGGAGACACATAGCAAGTCGGAGCTATTTAAATGGTGGAATGGCTTCTGAGGCAGCTCAAGACGATCAGCAGAAGATGCCCATAAAACACCATTTTCTTTGTTAAACTCGGGAGCAGGTCAAGTCACTATAAAGCCAAGAAATGTTACGCAGTGCAAAACAAGGAATTCAAGTGAAAACATTAAGGGTCCGTTTGATAGTCTAGAAAATGGGTGGAAAAGAAAAATATTTTCTAACTTTAGCTAATTAAGGGTGTTTGATAGCACAAATTTTCCTGGCAAAATGTTTTCCACCTTTTTCTAGGTAC
>CAIGRT010163167.1:0-10604 GCA_903798405.1 Fraxinus platypoda
GTCTTCCCTCAACGGCAACACCGAACCCCGCAACACTTGGAAAAACGCTGCAAAAGCTCTTTTTTGGTGTAGTGAATCTAACTTTTAGCATTAATAAATGTCATATGCAAAGAATAGAATATAACACATGCAATATCGATGCGTAAATAAAATCTCAAGTTTAATCTAGTTACTGAATTTATCGAAATTCTAAATGATTATTGATTATCCTTATAACATCTAACTATTACAAATTCAAAATCTACATTGAAATCTTGAAGCAAAACAATGGTGGTGCTTTCGTAAAGTATGAAATAGCGTCTTAAGATTGTAGGTCATATATATCCAAGTAGCACCATATTGTCTTCAAAACCACATAAGAAAGTAGACGAAGATGGAAATTGCATAATATCGAATACCCTGGAACAATGAAGAACCCAACTTCAAGGCAAAGATTTGTGCCTTCCTTAAGATGCTATATGCCCTCACCAATCTAGTGAAGTACTCAGGACACAAATACACCTCCAAGATACAATGAACTCAATATGTTGTTATATGCATTATGCATCCATGAAGATAAACCAAACACCAACAATTAATGATATCTATACTCGATAATGCGGGACAGATAGAAGAGAAAATCACAAATCAATTGGAAAATAGAAGAAATAAAGAGAATCTACGAAAACGAGCGTAACTTTCTTCTCGATTGTTAGATTTTTGTTCTTCGGTACAATTCAAAAGCATTTTTCAATTTTGCATGTTCTTCGAATGACGTTGTCCAACGTTTGGGGTCAAATTCCATTGTTCAGGGGTCCATTTTAACCTTTTTTTTTTTGTTTTTAGTCATTTTAAGGGTATTTTCATCATTTCAATAGTTTTTTTTTTTTTAGTTTTAATTGGATTCGTTTCGCCGTTTCCTAGTTTATTTAGATTTATCTATAAAATTAAGATTTCACTTTTATTAGGATTTGTTTTGAGTCAATAAATATGTGTTAAGGTTGTAAAAAACATTATATTCATTTTTATTGGTTAATAAGATATTTCAATTTTTCTCGTTATTTGGTGGATTCTAAATATTTATCACATCTTTTTGAGCAAAATTCAAGCAAACATCAGTTTGTGTGTTACGAACAAGAACCTTTTATTATTGTTCACATTTTCATCCAGCGTTAGATGGTACTAGAGCGATACCAGATGATCAGATTAATGCTTTAGAAATGAGAATTGAGGCGAGGCTTGTAATGATTGAGACTGCAATATGCTCAAGGATGTATTGGTTATCTTGAATCTTAAAGGCAATAATCCTAGGCAAAAACTACCTATCGAACATGTTCAGGTTGTTGTCCCAGTTTCGGCCCCAATCCGTTATCATGGTCATCATAATGACTATAATGGTTACAAAGTCAAAGCGAAGATTCCTATTTCCAATTGAAGTTTAGATGAGGATCATGAATATGTGAAGATGAGGAAAAGAAAGAGGAAGAATACATTGATGAAGTTTGTGGAGAAGAAAAATGAGATTTTGTATGTATTGTGGAGAAAATCTTATACTCACCCAAGCAGGAAGAGTTGACTCAGTATGAAAAGATCTTTCAAGCCAATGATGTTGTTTGCAGTCTGATCATAAATAAGTGCAGTTGTGAGAATTTGATCACGAAGAAGCTTGTGGATCATCTGATACTACCAACCGAACTTGTAACGACTTGATCTCTATATCCAAGTCGTTATATCATACATACTATCCTCTCTAGGAGAGCGTGAGCCCATCTTGACCCTCTTGGATTTCTATTGCATCCCCAAGATTCGAACCATTGATATTTCCCGTAAGAATGACTTAAGTTGAATCCTAGCACCAATTGGATAAGTACGTATGATATAATGGCTTAGACATAGAAGATTCAACTTAAGTCATTCTTAAGGTAAAGGTCAATAGTTCGAATCTTGGGGAAGCGAAAAAAATCCTTAAGGGGTGAGATGAGCTCAGCTTTGCCCAGAGCGGACAGTACGTATGATATAATGGTTTGGACATAGAGGCCAGGTTGTTAAAAAATATGCATTTTTTGTAGCGACACAAGCCTTGTGCCCGACCATTCTCTTACATATTGTCCGCTTTGGGAGGGCATCTGCTCTCTTACCTCTCACGGCTTTGAATATTTTAATGTTTTTATATTAAACATTTACCTGCACTACAAGGGACAATCCATAAGTATCATATTTACACATGGACCTTTTAGGCTTTGAGTGTGATCTGGTGAAGATGTGTACAGTGTCATCAAAACTCTCCGACCTCACGAATGGTCGTTGAAGGCATCGATGTCGTCAATAACTTCCAAGTGGAAAAGGTCTTCTTGTTATGACACCTCAACACTCTCTCAAGGGTGTAGACCAGTCATACCTTCAATCGGTCCAACGTCTGGTTGCACTCTCTAATTACGCTGATCAACTACGGCAGAAGCACCATCCCCTGTCCCTGAAAATACGTCTCGTGCAACATATTGCTTCTTTGAGTACCGTCGGTAGCTACCTCATTGCCCGTCATCTTCACTCTAGTCATGAGGGCAAACTCAAACATGGAGAAAGTAGCGACATTGCCCCGAAGTCGAAATGAAGGGCATCGCTGTCGATTGACCGAAGCAGTAGACATAGTAACACACCAATAATCTACCCAGAGTACTACACTTCTCTCAACTGATATAGGGGCCACATGAAGGACGACGTAGGATATCTGCGTGTTGATCGTCCAACAACTTCAACACAGTAGTAAAATTGTCAAAGCTACTGTTTCATGTACATTTCCCACCATTTGTCTCAATTCCAAGGAGGCTAGATGGTATTCCATCCTACAAAAATTCAAATATTAGAAATTCAATAAAAGATAATGGAATAAGCACAATCTTAAAAAATCATGTGAACCGAATTATAGATAAAAATAAATTAAAAAAAGAATTTTAAATTGAAAAAAATTATTTATAATATGAAAAAAACAACTAAGAAATTTTAAAACTATTTCCAAAAAAATTTATAATAAAAACAAAACAAATTAAACAAAAGGAAAATATGAAAATTAAACAAGGAATATAAATATTATTTAATTAAAAATTTTAAAAAAATAATTTTAAATCAAAAAAATAAACATTTAAGAAATTTTAAAGTTATTTCCCAAAAATTTATAATAAAACAAATAAATAAAAAAAAAGAAAATTATGAAAATTAAATAAAAAATATAAATATTATTTAATTAAAATTGAAAAAATTAAATTAATAAAGAATATAAATATTATATAATTAAAATTTAAAAAAATATTTTATCACAAAAAGAAAGAATTAAAAATAATTTTAAATTGAAAAGAAAATGAAAAAAATTGGTCTTTGAGCCGTTAAGAGTCGACTGGGCCGACTGTGTTTCATAGTCGACTAGACCAACTATTTTCTCGACCCATTTCTGGCGAGATTAAGCTTATATATTGTAATATATACACATAATTCTCTATTACACCTAATAATCTACATAAATACTGAAGAATAAACATTATACACAACAATTTAAAACACAATAAATGAAAAATCAATATCATAATCCCCCGAAAGAAACTAATCTTATTGAAGATAATGGTCGGTGTGTGGTGGTCAATGTTGGGTTGACTGTAAGGACGCTTTCTCGACTGGATCCCGACTGTGGACTGTGTGAGTAACTTGAAATTTTTTTCCTCTCCCCTCAAACAGTTGGTAGAAGATGAGGGTATTTTTGAGTTTTGGTATTTAACTTAATGTTTTATACTTTTTATCTGTTTTTTTAATGGTCAAAGGCTAGTATGGAAATATGATTGGGTAAACCGGCCATTTCCTTGTATTTCCTCCAAAGCATAACTATGCTGTCAACTTGCATTATTATAATATCAATTCATAACCAATTAGAAATAATAAATGAATTACATCTTCACTACAATTTGATGAATTTAATGACACCTAAATTTAATTAAGAAAATTTAACTGACCAAACTACCCCCATGGTTATGATCAAAATATGCAATTTTTGCTCATGCATCTCGAACTCCAACATGATCCGTAATAGAGGAAACCTAAGTGCAATTGAAAACGAAAAGAGGAGAGTCAGGAAACAAACTATCAAGTGAAATTACCGTAAAGAGATAAGAGAAAAAGAGGATGTTACAATAATGTTCTCAATATGAGGATATTCACAGTATCAATATGGAAAGTTAAAGTGATATGAGGCTAATATCTTGATTGTCTGACCAACAATTTCTATTTTCCCATTCAAGCTTTGTGTTACCTTTGCATGTTGAAGTTTTGCAAACTAAAATGATGTACCAATAAAATTCATATTAAAGCACAAGGAAAAAAATAATAATCAGAATCCTAGTTATTGCAAAACACTTTTCAACGCAATCAACTTCTACAAAATACTGACTTGAACAAACCCAGAACCTTTGCAATGTCCCGTATCTGAATCTGTGGGCAGTTGACAAGCTCAACATGCCCAAATGCTCCAAAAATGTAGGGAGGAAAATAAACATCAACAGATACATGTAACTAAAACAGAAAAATGTAAACACTGAACTATAATAATGGAAACTTGTAATTTGTAGATAACAACTGCAAACAAGAAAATGATAGGTTCCCATATAGGTGATTTTATAAATACAAGACTATGTACACAATGCTAAACAAATAGCATTACTCAATGAAATATAATCAAGGAACATGGTCAAGTTACAACATTTATAATATTACGTAAAATTTAATAATTCACATAAAGTACATAATAACAACAAAACAATTCTTATATAAAAGCTAGTACAAACCAATGTTGGGTTTTGATACCCAATGAATCCCATGCTATGATGTAAACGTTGGATTGAATTACATACACATTGGTCGATGAATTAAATTGTTACCAACAACCAAGTCCAAAGGCTCGGCCAGAAAACAACGTGGGCCATTGGAATATATATGGAGTCTTTACCCTAGCCATTAAGTGTATTATTTGTATATACAACTGAAAGAGTACGTGGCTTCCTTCTTGCTAAAAAACGGCGGCCTTAGGGAGAGAAAAACTGGTGGCTTTCTTTGTGTATTTGACCTCCGTTTTGTGTCTTCATCCATTGTATTTCTCGCACTTTCGTGGGTTGCAAATCATCACCATTATTTTGTCATTTGTGGGTGAGATTGAGGAGCAACCAAGGTAAATATATTGGTTGAGGGTTGGAGCCATTTGGATCAATTGTTTAGCAAAGAAAGATAACTTGAAATTGAGCCCGAAAATCACCGTTTCGAAAATTTGTGGAGCGAGCTTCCACGACAATTTGTATCAGAGCTTTGAGGTGGTATATTTGGCTCGAAAAATTGACCAAAAAATGTCTAAAAAAGGACTGAAACGAACTAAAAAATAGATAAAAAAATTATCCAAAAAACTGCCCAAAAATTGAGGCCATTTTCGTGATTTCAGGCCAATCCAGAATGAGTTTGGTGAAATGGAGACCACTGGCATGATGTGTAGGTGGAGGCACACCAGAGTGGCTGTTGCGTGCGGTGACGCGTGACGCCCACGCGTATAGGCTGTTGGTGGCCCATGATGGCGCGTTCGGAGTCTTCGGCGGAGGTCTCTTTAGGCAGTTTGTTGTTGACATTTTTCTGACATTGTGGTGTTAGTTTTCTATTTCATGTTATACAGCGAATCTAGATGATTTTTTTCTTCGCAAGTTCGGGATACGATAGTGGTTGATTATTTTTATGATTGCTGGAGACTTTAGGGCGAATAATGGTGGCCCCGAAGTGGTAAATTCGCATCTCTCGTTATTTACGGTCTCAGATTTGTACACTCTGGTATATTGACTTATCCTAATATAAATTTTCAACATTAATGTGTCATCGTGTGGGGTGACATTAGGACTGGGGTTACCATATGGGGTAACCATTGCTTATACTAGAAATTTGGGAATTATTTGCTCTATTTGAAGTGTTGAATTTGATTGTATTGCGTGAGAACTTGAATTTTTTGTTGATATACCTTCGTGCTGCATTAATATTTTGTTAGAACACCTAAACTTAACCCATTTGAACATTCCCTTGATACTAAGATCTTAAGTCTCACGAAACCCCGTGAATCTAGAACGATGTATACTGCGGCCTTAGACTTTGTGTTATTTTATTTGTGCATTTTAGTTATTCTGTTTTTCAAAATGTCTTCACATTTTGTAGTTGGAATTTTCAATGGGAAATGGAATTTTTCAATTTGGCAATAAAAGATGAAGGGAATTTTGGTTCAACAAAAAGTTTCAAAACCATAGATGGTAAATTTCCTGCAAATTTGACAGAAGTACAAAAAGAAGAATATGATTAACTTGCTTACACTTCAATTATTTTACACCCATCTGACACCGTTTTTGAGAAAAGTTGGTAAACTTGATTCCACAAAAGAACTTTGAAAAAAGTGGGAAGACTTATAGTCGTTCAAGTCTACTCCTAATATGTTGTACTTGCTTGAAAGATTTTTCAGTTTTAAAATGGATCTTTCAAAGGAATTGAAAAAAGTTGGAGGATTTATATTTGCTTAAATCTACTCCTAATAAGTTGTACTTGCTTGAAAGATTCTTTAGCTTTAAAATGGATCCTTCAAAGCATCTAGATGACAATTTGGATATTTTTAACAAACTTGTTCAAGATATCATTAATGATGGGAATGTGTCTGAAACTTATAAGGTCATCATTTGCTTAATTTTATGCCTGATTTGTATAGAGAGGTTAAGAATGCGATTAAGTATGGTAGAGACACCTTAACACCTGAGATTGTTATTGATTCTCTTAGAAGTAAAAAGATGGAGATTAATGCTCAAAAAGAGGATAAGAGGAGTTGTGAGTTACATATGATGAGGAGTAGATTGATGTTTAAATAGAAGAATTTGGGTACAGCTCAATACAATAGTGATTTGAGTAATGACTCGAGTGATGAGGGTCGTAAGAGGAATGGCAAGGGATGGGACAAGTCTGGTGGTATGAGGTGTTACAGCTGTGGTAAGTTTGGACACTTTGTGAGGGATTGTCCTAAGAAAAAGAATAAGCAGAAGGATAAGATAAGATGCGAGGCGAATGTGGCTATAGGGTCGAGTGATGACCCTAGTGAGGTTTAGTTAGAGTAATCCTAGTTACTGTATGTGCATCTGTGTGTAATCATTTTTACACGTGTATTATTGCTTAATTCTGTTGCATGGTTATATATTGCATTTCAATGTGTTTGATATGTGCATTTGTATGGATTTTAGACTTATCTAATTACTTAATGTAATTGTTTACACGTATAGTGGGTTGGGATGCCTTAGCAGTATGTGTGATGTGTGTCTATTGGTGATCTAGAGTATAGATGCTTAGGGATACATTGGTGGTTTGTAATGGGATGTGGAGTGTGACATTTGGACACGAGTGGAGAGATGATTAAATGTTGAAATCATTTATATGTGAAGACACTGATCAGGTGGAGTGTGAAAGTGGCACTTCTATCACTTATGTTAGGTGGAGACCCATTACATACTAAGGTTGGCGATGAGAGAAGATATGCGTTTTTGAGGTGTGAGCAACACGGATTGGAATATGATAAAGGTGAGATCTTCTCGTGGGGTCATTTATACATTTGTTGCATATGTGTTGGCCGTGTGTTTGATTAACTTGGTGTTAATCTGTTGTTCTGTGTGAACATGATTTTTTGAAAAGATCTGTGTGTTATCCTATATTATATCTTCATCGCATGTTATTTGTTCTTGATTGTTTACCCTTATTATTTGCTTCTACTTGGGCATTATTTGACCTTAGTCCTGGTGAGTACATGTGGCAGGTATGGTATGTGTTTCGGGTAGTCCGAAACACGAGGTAAGGTCTATGATTCCAATTTTATTTGTTGCCTTGATTATGTAAGCATTAACTTTGTATTTTGATTGCTTATAGGTTGATTGGGTATCAAGATGGAAATTTGTAGGGTTTTGATACCCAATGAATCTCGGGCTATGGTGAAAACTTTGGATTGAATTTCATAAGCAGTGGTCAATGATTAAATTGTCACCAACAACCAAGTCTAAATACTCGACCCAGAAACGACGTAGGCTATTGGAAGTAGCTTAAAAAATTATTGTTGCCTACAGCCCATATATATTATCTTTTGGATGACTTTGAATCTTGGCCCATGTAACCCTTTATTGGTCTAATTAAAGCCTAACATAACCTATATATGGAATAGTTACCCTAGCCGTTAAGTGTATGATTTGTGTATACAATTGAGAGAATACGTGACTGCCTTCTTTCTGAAAAACAGTTTCCTTAGGGAGAGAAAAATCAGTGGTTTTCTTTGTGTATTTGGCCTCCTCTTTGTGTCTTCATCCATTGTATTTCTCGTGTCTTTGTGGCTTGTAAATCATCACCATTATCTTGTCCTTTGTGGGTGAGATTGAGAAGCAACCGAGGTGAATGTATTGATTGTAAGTTGGAGCCGCTTGGATTGGTTGTTTGATAGAAAAAGGTAGGGTAAAAGTAAACTCAGCCCTAAAATCACCGTTTTGACGATTCTTGGAGTGAGCTTCTGCAACAACCAACAATAACAAAATCTAGGACGTTAGTGTGGACAAAAGATAGGGATTGCCAATAATCATTACCATTACAAGATGGTTTCCCTCACAAATATGGCCATTCTTACAAGAAAACCGATAATTTTAATGCCTTTGATAGGCAACGAGCTGAGGAAACGAAGATGGGAAGATACTTTTTAACTTATGCTACTTTCCACAAGATCTTATTTCACTTCTCACCGTAGGCTGAGAACTAAGTACTTTTCTTTTCTGAACATTAGCTTCTAATAATGGTATTATTTTTTGCTGTTGTTTTTTATCCAAGATTGAAAATGGATTTGGTTAAGTATTATTATGATAAGCTCTATGGTGTTGATGCTCATACATATGCTAAAAGAGTTCGTAAGGCAATATTTGACCTTTCAATGAGTATGAAGATAGTTCATCTCAATCTCAAGGGGAAGAAAGTCAAGAACTTGGTTCTAGTAGTGATCATGGAATGGGGACTTCTCTAGATGACCAATTGACTAGGTTTGATTCTTGGTCAACGCAATTTCGACTTCTAATTTGTCATGTTCTTCTAATAAG
The DNA here is from genome assembly GCA_903798405.1 of Fraxinus platypoda. Lineage (NCBI taxonomy): Eukaryota > Viridiplantae > Streptophyta > Magnoliopsida > Lamiales > Oleaceae > Fraxinus > Fraxinus platypoda. The sequence goes on from CAIGRT010163167.1 coordinate 9,141, forward strand.
TCAGAGAAGTACTTGGAGGAGCCCTTATTTCCAAGAATTGAAAATTTTAAAGTTTTAAATCGGTGGAAGGTTAATGATGCTAAATTCCTTGCTTTTGGAAAAATTGCTCATGAAATAATAGATGTTCCAACAACTACTATTACGTCTGAGGTTGCATTTAGTGCGGGAGGAAGAATAATTGATGATTTTCGTACTTCATTTCTTCCGGAAACTGTAGAGGCTTTGGTGACTACACAAGATTGGCTTCCCTCCATGAAAAAGAAGAGTAAGTATGCTGATTATTGAGTTTGGTTATATTTGTCTCGAGTAGCTATGTATTATTATTTATTTTTTACAAATACTTAATTTGCCATGTTCTTGTAGAACTTGACATGAATTCTACAAGCAAGGCCCCACGAAACCAAAATTAATGTTTTTTAAAGATTGAAGTTTATGTAAATTTTACTTATAAATCTATGTTTTCAATTTCTTGGAATGATATTTTTTTTGTACACCATTTATTCTTAAACGTCTTTTTTTTGTAGGTGTAATGGACTAGTGAGTGGTATGAACTAGAGAAAGAGTTGAAACTTCTAAACCTGCACTTGAGATTTTTTTTTTGTTTTCCTTAGTTTTTATTGCTTACTTCTCTCTAGAACATTTGTTGGCTTTGTATTCATTACAATATTGCATATTTTAGATCCTTTTAACTTGGTATTATCTTGTGGATTGTTCTTGAACATGCCAATTGCCAACACGTTAATATGGTTATTTCCTTATATTGCAATAAAAAACGAATGTGTAAAATATTTCGGATCGGATTAACAGATTGGATATCCGATAACATAGCAAATTGGATATGGATTTAATAATCAAATATTCATCGGATTATCAGATCGGATCCATGAATTATTCTTATCGGATCGGATCGGATATGGGCAGATCCGATCCATTTACAGCCCTAGTTTTATCCCATCAGGCGGGTCAATCAAGATCCAAACCTTGTTTATATACATTGAAGTTTATCTTGTATTCCATGGCCTCTTGCCATTTCTCTAAGTCAACACTTTGTTTCTACCTAATTAGTAGGTTCATCACCCTCGATTAATAATACCTAACTAGTAATCTCAAATTCATACTTACTAGGAAGTTGAATGATCCCACTAGACTTACGCTGAGCCAGAGTGTCCGTAGGAGTCTCTATTCCCTAAAACTATACATCGCAAGTGCACATGTCGCATTTAGACANTTAGTAGGTTCATCACCCTCGATTAATAATACCTAACTAGTAATCTCAAATTCATACTTACTAGGAAGTTGAATGATCCCACTAGACTTACGCTGAGCCAGAGTGTCCGTAGGAGTCTCTATTCCCTAAAACTATACATCGCAAGTGCACATGTCGCATTTAGACAATAAAGTGGATTATGAGTCCAAGTCGATCTCTCGAGAAAAGCTTACTTAATTACACAATAGTTAATTTAA
>CAIGRT010163171.1:0-12514 GCA_903798405.1 Fraxinus platypoda
AAAAAAAAAAAAAAAGGAAGAATAAACAAAAACGTCGAAGTGTCCGGTTGAAACTTGGAAGATCCCCGTGTCAGACACATATACTCCAACTATTTCAAAGAGTCCGAGCATCGAAGTTTGTTGCACAATTATTTCGATCTTTCACACTATTTTAGTCTCTTCTTCAGTGATCTAGTTCCATCCAGATAGAAAATGAAACTAGCATGACATTTATCATGATCATGCTTGGGATTTTATGGCTAAGGGTGGTTAGTATTTCATTTGTTATCTTTAGGCATTCAATTGATTTTCTTAACTTCGGATTTCAAATCCTGTGTGTTTTGTACTCATTTTTCCTTGTTTTTATGTGTACAATTTTCTATTTATAGTTGGTGGATTCGAGAGTTGCAGTATTTTGTACTTGAGTTGTTCTAAAATTCTTTAAGAAGCAGAAAAATCAAACACGGACAAAACATTTGTAACCTCGGGTATGTTGATTTCATATTAGATTTGCTGCAGAATACTTTGTGATGTTGGTTTAGTTTGCTTTTCTCTTTGTTCAGATTAGATTTGCTTTTGTTTTATAAATACTTGCTTAAGCTGAAGTTTGTTGATGGGTTGAGTTTCAAATGTTATGTGTTTTTAAGTTATTTTCGTCTCCTTGTTTTTTGCTGTAAAGTTGATGAAATAACTTGGTAAACTTACAAGGAGTAACTTACAAAGAAGCAGGAGACAACACGAAAAAGTGATAAATAAAAAAAAACCTCACAAGGTCAGTGAAATATTGTTTTGGGAATACATTTCTATGAATGCAATGTGTTGGATATTATTCTCTCTCTTTTCTATACATAAATCGAATGTTTACATATTTTTATGGAGGTATTCTGGGATCTTTTCACTTGACATCATGCTTGCAAATGAAAACCTTTGCCATCTGATGATTTTTATCATCTTATTCCTTAAAAGAAGATTGTCCTTTGGAATCCTGGAGCTACTCAGATTCCATAGGGTAAGTAGACAGAATTGGTTGATAATTTTGTTATTAGAGATATTTTTTTCGTTTGTTGTTTTTTTTGCAGATTGTTTGTATATATCTTATTCATTTTCCAAATTGTAGATCTCTACATGAAATGTTTTCATATGTGGTATCACATATTTGCTTTTGTCCATAACCGTTCTGGAAAATCAAGTTCGACCTCGTTCATTTCTTCTTTTGCAGTATCCTTGTTACTCCGTGTGATTGTATTCCTTTGTCCGTATTGTCGCTTCTACTATCGAATTGCAAGTTTATAGCTCCACACCAATACCTGCATATATGATCAATACTCATATATCCTACTGCATTAATTAGTGTAGGAAGTATACTTCATGATGACATTTGATTTTTTTATTGAATCTTTCTACGTTTCCAGTTCAGTGGACAACTTCACTTGGACTCCTCCTTGTCCAACCTCAGCGGAAAGTACGAAGGCATCCGGTAAGTGTTACTGAAATTAGAAAAAATATCATTTACTCCTTTTGAACATTTCACATGGAGTTAAAACCATGATTTTCATCCTACTTATTCTTGAGGTCTTCATATGATGTGCAAGTTAAAACTTCGCATGAGGTTTTCACATCGCAACGTGAAACAAAAAAGAGTTAGTCTTATACATGTTGCCATTGTGGGTGAGCAAACCCATTGACTCTTGGTTGCAAGCTTTATTATCAAAGTACTGATTTGCATTGGGAAAATTTTCACAGGCGAATAGAAGAAGAGCATAATAAAGTACTGATTTGCAGGCATAACTTTTAGTAATCAAAGTACTGGTTGACCTTTTAAGATGGAATTCAAAGTTCCACATCGAATAAAGATAAAAACACAGACCAATTTATAAGAGTTTGGACTACTTCTCTTAATAATGTTGATATTTTAAGATGAAACCTCAAATCTTAACATGGTATCAAAGTCCATTAAGCTCCAACGAGTAATTTGATCCGATTAAAATTCAAAAAAATTGAACACGCGGATTTCAAGATTGGTCTACTCAAACGAGCCACTATCTTGCGGGGGCATGTTAAGGAAAAAAATCTCACATCGAATAAAGATGAAAACATAGACCAATTTATAATTGTTTAGGCTACTCCTCTTAATAAGGTTGACCTTTTAAAATGGAACCCCAAATCTAGAATCCCACATCGAATAAAGATGAAAATATAGACCAATTTATAAGAGTTTGGGCTACTCTTCTTAACAAGGTTGACCTTTTAAGATTAAATCTCAAATCTTAACATGGTATCAGAGCCCATTATGCTCCAACGAGCGATTCGATCCCGTTAAAACTCTAAAATGAGCACGTGGATTTCAAGATTGGTCTGCTCAAATGAGCCACCATCTTGCGGGGGCATGTTAAGGGATATATATTCCACATCGATAAATGATGTTGACACAGACCAATTAATAAAGATCTTGGGCTACTCCTCTTAAATAGGTTGACCTTTTAAGATGGACCCCCAAATCTTAANGGATTTCAAAATTGATCTGCTCAAACGAGCCACCATCTTGTGGGGGCATGTTAAGGGATAGAATTCCACATCGAATAAAGATGAAAACATAGACTAATTTATAAGAGTTTGTGCTACTTTTCTTAATAAAGTTGACCTTTTAAGATGGAACCCCAAATCTTAACAAACCTTGTGTGTCAGTTTTTGCCAACTTTGTATATGTTCACATTCATGTATAGTATGAATATTTCTAGGGGAGTGCATCATCTTTGCTATCGTACGCTCTTAATTGGATTAAAATAATTGGATTGTGAGAGGTGGGAGTGTGGTGGCATAACTGTCTATTTTGGGAGAAGATGTACTAATACCAAAGTGACTCCAAATGTTCAAATATCCTTATAATTTGGAATGTTAAATACATGATGTATGTTATTATGGTAAAATGCCAATTGATCTAGGTTAATTTCTTTGACATTGGTATCAATGGATATTTCTCCCATAAAAATTAAGATAGTACTTCCAATGTCATTAAAGTAGCTTGGAGTGGTAAACAAATATTTTTGGCAAGTGTTTGCTTAAACTTTAATTGAATAAATATTTTTAGATATATTTCTATGCATCTGCTTGCCCTATCTCATGTTTTTTAAGTTATATTTTTCTCCGTAAATAACGACATTTCGTCCAAGTTGGTTAGTCATACCTCTTTAGAAGTGACATTTTAACACTTCTGGATGCCTGTTATTATTTGTGTTTTTCTACTTCCGTCTTACATGTCCAAAATGATTAATGGGGTAGATACACCCTTAAACCCTGATATAGCATTTTCTTCATTGTATGTTTTTTATTTCAGGTTTAAAGTGATCGTTTTGCAGAAATTTTTGCACTTGAACTGGATAAATATGGCTATGAAGCCTTGTTTAAAAGGAAAACAACAGAGGCTGGTTAAATCGTCTATTGACTTAGCCTACAATCTTTCTGTCATTTATAATGCTATTGTTTTGTGCATGTTTTCATTCGAAATATCAACTCTATCGATGGTTGTCCTACTTTCTTCCGCTGAGATTGATTTTCACATATCAAGAAATATGAGGTGACAAAGTCGGCCATATCTATCAAGCTATTAACTCCTTTATTGTCATTTTAATCAAAAGCATGCCTGTGTGTAGCTTGAGTTTAACAAAGTCGCACAATTTCTGATCGATGTTGCAGATCCAACTGCTCAGAAAATAACTGCCCTAAATCGATTGGTCAAGGTAAGTTTTATGTGATTTGTCATTACTTGTATTTTCTCATTTTCTTGACTTAATTATATCTGTACATTTTGATTAAATTTTCTTCGTTCTATATTTTCGTACATTCTTTGTGTGCTTTTAGATCGGTGTAGTATTGCAGATATCTTCAATCACCACAAACAAGTATGTATTGTTTGATTTATGTTTTAAGGAAAGCTCATCGTGTTATTTTTATGTAAGTTCGAGATGAGATGCATTTTTCTTTTCTTATATATTTGTCTTTTGAATTTTAAATTCAAAAAAAACTTATAAGCCATAGAGAAGCTAACATAAAACAAGAATGAAAGTTAATTTAGTATTTTGAAACAGAATGAATTCAATGACTATCGAGTTTTCAACTAATGTTTCACACTTCCTATGCCGCTGAGTCTTATGTTTTTGTCACTATCTTTTGGTTGAAATTTGTGGACAATTCTCCTCATTTTTGCACCTAATATATTTTCATAAAATATCAATTTTTGATGAAGCCCAAATACGATAACTCTCCATGTATAGTTGAGGAGGGTACGAACACGCAATTGACAGCGAGAACATTGCAAAGAGATGGGAGGTCAGCTCTATTTAAATTGAGTGGTGATAAGGATTTTGAGTACGGAGTATTTATTAACATGAATAGAGTTTCGCCAGTTGATCTTACGACAAGTTCGAGTGTCTAGCATTTGAATCCTTTTGACTCGATAGATTAAGCCCTATTTGACCTCTATTATTTGAAATTTTAACGGATGAAAGTGTTTTTTTTTTTTTAATGTGTAATTGAAAAAGAAGAAAAAAATTGGAATTACATATGATATTATTTTATTGGAAAATGTATAGTTAATAAGAAAAGAGAGAAAATTAAATTATAATTTTAATAGATGCCAAACAGGGGCTAACAGCAGGCCCGGCCCGGCCCGGGCTAACTAGGCAAGAGCCTAGGGCTTCTAGATGTTGAGGGCCTCATAAAATAAATCCATCCCAAAATCTGTCCAAGGCCTGTCCAAAAGCCTAAAAAATTCATCTGTTTTATTTGTACCATGGTTTAGAGGAAGAGGCAATGAGGCACATTGATTTTTTGAGTTTATCTCCCCAATTCAGCCGAACTGCAGCTGCCATCGGAGGAGCCCAAGAAGGAAGATACTGTCGCCACCGGAGGAGTCCGGAAGAAAAAGAGGTGGTCAATCCATTTAAAAATCTCAATGTGACTCTCTTTTTTTTTTTAACTGTTTTTGTCTCTCCTTTTTTGGGTAATCAGGTGTATTTTTTTCCCATTTTGTTTTAAACTATTAATACCTTGTAATTTTTATGTAAACCACTGGCTTGTGTTAGTTGTTCTTGCATTCTTTGGATTTATACTTCATCTCTTACGGGTTATGCAAATCTTGTTGGGGAGTTAATATTGATATCAAAGTCATTGTTTGGGATTTTGAGTTCCATATGTTCACTAAGACAACAATCTAATAAGTACTAGTCTACATATTAATTTTCTCATATTGTCCTGTTGGTAGTAAAACTATTGTAGATATCTATTGATTTCTAGTTGAATTTATGTGACTCTATACTAGTTCTATACATCAAATTGAAGTGGCAAAATCTTATGGTCTTGCAAAGTTCACTTCATATTTTAGATTCTAAAACAATTTGGTATATGAATTTGTATATTAATAAAGGCCCACTTTAGATCTATCTAAAATTACATTAGATGGGGTGAAAGATTGAATTTTTTATTTTTTTATCCTATAGCTGTTTGTAATCACCCAGTAAATTAGTTTTGAAATTTCTATCATGCATTCTAATTTGAATAGTTTGATTATTAATTTTTCATTTCAAAATGTGAAAAAGTTTAAATATTGTGGGTGTTTGCCCCCATTTTTTTTGGAAGAATTAGTTTTTGAATAGTGATTGATGAGAGAATGTGTGGTGAAAAAGTGATGAAAAGTTTTAAATTTGTGTATAATGTTATTTTATTTGGAGAATGTATGATTAAAAATGAGTACGGTAAAAAAATAAATGAAAAAAAAGGAGAAAGAATGGGGCTCAAACATGGGTAATATGTTAACCTACTATTTCGGTTGTGAGAGAGATTTTACTTTGGATTGTACCAAGTCTTTGTTTGAATATATGAGTGTGTTTGGTAGGGATTTTTGGGAGAAGAATTGATTTTTGAATAGTGATATGATGGGAAATGTGTGGTTGAAAAAGAAGAAAAAAGTATTGATGTGATGGAAAATATTATTTTTTTGAAGAATGTGTGGTTGAAAATGAGTAGAAGAATGAGAATGAAAATTTTAGTGTGGCCCAAACAGGGATAATTTGTTATTGTCCGCATTGGTCCTATATCATAATACGAGTTATAAAAAATTAAAATGATAATTCAATTAGGTGTGTTTGTGCCACATTATTTTGGAAGAATGTATTTTGGAATAGTAAATTGATGGAGAAAATGTGGTTGAAAAAGAAGGAAAAGTTATTGATGTGATGGAAAATATTATTTTTTTGAAGAATGTGTGGTTGAAAATGAGAATTGATTTACTGTAGAAAATGAGAATCTGTACCAAACAGACTCTATATATTATCTATTTGAATATTTAAGTTTGTCGGGTTTGTAAAAAAAATTATGTTTAAGGGTTTCGTAATAGTTAGTCGCTTAGGACCTTAAAATTCTCAGCACCGGCTTTGGCTAACAGTTTCCATATTTCATTTATTTTATTCTTGTTTCCAACAGCTTTTGAAGGCGTGCAATGCATATAGATTAAATGTTCCATCACCATGCTTTATTCGAACGGGCTATTCGAAGAGTTTTAATTTGACTTCTCACAACTATTTTTAGAAAACAAACAATAGACAGGGTTCAACATATCCATCATTACTCCTTCACATTAAACCCTGTTAGCTTCAAACTAACACAACTAGTGCATCGCACAGACAAAGACTAGTAATTATATGAAAGCTAGAATTCCATATATCATCCAGTCTATCTGATACTGAATGGTAGAGATGGCAACGGGGCGGGGCACCCCTGCCCCACCCCACCCCGCCCCGCCACTCCCCCACCCCGCCCAAGCCCCTCCCCACCTTAGACGGGACGGGGCGGGGCGGGTCCGAGGTGCCGGCTTGTCCCGTTTCCTGCCTTGTTTATGTTTTTTTTCTTTTCAAAAACTTCCAATTAACTATCTTTTGTTTTTAATTTGTAGTTAATTATTTTTTTTATTCTTCACGGGACGGGTTCGGGGCGCTTCGGGGGGCACCCCTGCCCCGCCCCGCCCCACCAACCCGTCGGAGCAGGGCAGCGCCGGGGCGAGGCAAGTTTTTTTGCCATCATTACTGAATGGAAAGACAGGTGAAGAGAAAAATAACAAGCACTAATTTCCAACTCAACACCATGATGACGTTAACGCAAATGCCAGTTGTAATCCTTGACAATAACACAAGAAATTCAATCCATTGAACATGTAGATTAAAAAACGACAAATAAATTTGTGAATTTAATGCACAAAATGGAAATGCTGATATTTTCAAACTTCAAGCATTCTTGAAGAGAGACCTATATTGTACCTCTTTCTAGTCGTACAGATTTCTAATACTTTTTAGAAGCTGTGGGATGTCTTGTCCAAGCATGTCATCAACAACCTGAATCATTTTAGGCTTCAATTTCTCAAACTCCTCAATGTTATAACGACTCAGAACCTCCCTGAAGTTCTCCACACTCGGGAAGTCACCTGCTGGTAGATGATGTTCTCTCTGGACCTGTTACCCAGATTTTTTTTAAAATAAAATTAACAGAATTCAAGCAAAAAAGTACTTCGGGTGAGAGTTGGTTTGTGTTCGTGTGTGTGTGCACGTGAGAGAGAGAGAGGTAGACCTTTGCAAATACATCTTCAAGATTATCCATAAGTCGCTTCTGAGTTTTGGATTTGCCCATAAAAGATGGCATTTCCTTTTTGAGATGGCTAATTATGTAGGCATGAATCTTGGCAGCTCTTGCACGTTTAACAAATTCATTGATCTGGAAACACATTTTTATGAGTGTCCTACATGTAAACATTAGGTCCAGCTAACAAATTCAATGTGTACATCAAAATATATAAGAGATTAGCATACTCGGCGATCACAAGCCTTCTTTGGAATGTCCATCAAGTCTACAAGAAGGTCGTCTTGTTCTTTCTCAAAAAGTTCCTTCCCTATAGGTCCAAGCACTGCTTCATTAACCGGCTTGTCATTAAATGATCTGAAAATCACAAAAAAGATAATAATATTTTGATTTCCAAACATACTAGTCAAAATAGATAAGGTGAACAAATATTAACTAGAACTTTCAAATCACAATTATGTTATAAAATAGTGGATAATTAAAAAAGAAAAAAAAGAGAGAGAGAGTATGAATGGATTAAATTACTAAGAAAATCGGTGGAATTCAACTGTAACTGCTATGCTTCCTTTTGAAAAGGCATAACAGGATTTCATCATAATTCAGGAAATAGCTAAACAATCTTTTCATTAGAGGGAAGAGAATGGTCATGGAGCTGTCATGAAACTATACTATTTAATGCTTAATTTAGTTACACTGAACTCCAAACATCAACATTTTCTTCAGTAAGTGTCGATATTTATCTCCAATGAGAGTTGTAAGTTTATATGAATCAAGAAAGTCTGGATAAAAAAGAACCTACCCTATATAGACCCGCGCTACCTCTGGAGTGTTCAAAACTTTTCCAAGCGACCACATTAATGCACCATAAACTCTCATCAACTGGAACATGATGAGAAAGAAAAAGTAAGATCTTGAGGAAAGAAATATTATCAAGTAAAATACACAACAAAGGTATATCCAATTAATGAACTTCCCTGTTCAAATAATGATCTTACTTGTTGAGTATCAACTTGATCTGCCTTGTTTAGGACAACACGTATCTTGTCATCATGGCCACGCAAAGATGAAATGACACGTTTGAATTCATCGCTGATGTCAAGTTTGTGGGGATCAAATAGAAGGAGAATCATATCACATTTTGCGGCAAACCAAGATATGACACCTGTGAAATCATAGCTTCTTTGGGTCCGTTGCTTTTCACCAGATAAAACTCCAGGCGTGTCCACGAATGTAATATGTTCAAGCAACTGCAGGTCAATGAAACTGACTTGAATATTTTAAATGACTTCGATAAACCATGATATACTTCTATGCCTCAAGATCAAAACTCACTTGATGTGGCATTTGAGAACACTCAAACTTAGACAAAAACGAACCACCAAAAGTTGTCAAACCAGTAAATGGCATGTCTTCATGGACAGCAATAGTGTTGCCTGGAATGCTCCTTCCGTCAGGTCCAGACTAAGAGGAATGATCAGGAAACATTTAATGAGTATCAGCAGAGGAGATAAGTTTGCCGCATAGTAGTGATGCTTGTTATAATCTGCCTACTCCAAGAGATATATAGTGCTGGAATTCATAATTTCTCATATTATATTTGGTTTTTATTATCTGTTTTTAATATTATACTCCAGTTTCTGGTTTTAATCCGGTCATGCATCTTTCTATTGAGTCCAAGTTTCCTAGAAAAATGACAATGATTTTAATATGTATAGAAGTATCAAGATGCCTTCTTGTACCATAACAACAATAAACCGGTCCGTAGTTGGCTCAGGTCCAATATGAGCTCCTGTGAAGAAAGAAATAATATTATTGTAAGCTAGCGGAAGCATCATTGACATAAAATGTCAAAACAATTAAAGTAACAAGAATTAAAAGAACTCGAAGTAACCTGGATAGCTGCACTTGAGTAGGTGTTTTATAAATGTGGTTTTTCCAGTTGAGTACTGACCCAAAAGCATGACCATGGGCTTGGCATCAAAATCACTACTTGCCTGCAAATAAAATAATATGTCATTCGCACATTTCCAGTACCAATACATACATAAAACAGAACTAAGTAGAATAGTATGGTGTATTATAAACACGAATTGTTCTTCATACACTCACCAATACAGGAGATCCAAAATCATTGAAACGGTAAGCAGATTCCAATGGCTTTAGTTTTTCATTGTACAATATCTTTAATCCATCCGTCACTGAAGTAACAGGAACATGACAAGTAGGGTTCTGCAAAAAAAATTTGTTAAAAATAATATATTAGGCAGTTTTTTTTTTCCAGATGTATATGCAAAGAATCAAAGAAGTTAAAGAATAGTGAATGTCAAAATTTTCACTAGACAAACTATTAACATATCAACACAAGTAAAGAACTACTGGAGACATGACAAAGTGAATGAAAGAGTACCTTCTTTTTTGATTTTGTGCTATACATCATGGAAGGCATTGGTAGTGATTGAGTAGATCCTGCTTTGATCAATGACAAGGTTATCTAATTGCTATCTTAAGTCGAACAATAGAAGTTACTGACCATTTGAGTAAGAATTGCCGTTCATTGTTGCTCCTTTACTTTTCTGGATAAAATATACAAAGTCCTTCAGCAACAGAGCTTAAGTTTTATGAGAAAAAAACAAATGGTAAAAAGGAGGATAGATGGCTACTTACAGCCAGTAAGGCATCCAAACCTTCCATTGATGGGAGACTCGGTGTTTCAATGTCAGCTACAAGAATAAAAGAATAAAATGAAATCTAAAAGTTGACAACTTTAGATATTGAGAAATGTTGAAAGAATAGACAATGATACAAGGCTAAAAATGCAAGTCTCAGGCCCCAATTTTGAGTTTATATTACAATTTGTAACATAACAGTGCTGTGTCAATAATCCTTTGTATTTAACCATAAAGGCATTTAAACCCATACTAAAAATACCATAAAGCTTTCAAACTTTGAATTGCTGGTCTATTCTGTTCAAACTTCTAATGCAGGATAGAAGCAAAGATAGACAAATATTCTACTTGCCTGTGCTCTTAAGTAGATCTGAGGTCAGTTCATTTCCTTCTTGTGCAAGAGAGATCAACTGTAGTTGTTGAAGAAGCAACCAGAAGAACAAGAGAAAAAAGAAAGGAAAACATAAGTCAAATCTAAACAATCTCATATACAGGATGTAATTCTCTCTTTTTTTTTTTCTTTTGAATACAACCTGCATTGCAGTGATGAACTCCTTGAATCCTAGAAATCCTTGCCGTTTGGAGTCAGCAATAGCCCAAACCTTTGATCAACAAGATGCACATGAAAAATGAAGGGAAGGAAGATTGTGAAAAAATATATCAGCTAAGCAGATAGCAGAGAATAAATTAAAGTGATTATCAATATTCAATTTTACCAGCGGAAGAAATCTTTGGTTGTAATAAGAACACATATAGTATTTAACAGATCAACAAATTACACATTCCGCAATTTTATTAGTTTCAAATACATTATTCCTAGTCTTACATAATAAAAGGTAAAAATACAAATTGTGGAAATTAATAAAATAAATTGATCTATAGAATTATACCCAAGAGCAGCACTGATTCATTGGAACTATGGACAAGCAATGTTAATCTTGACATATCAAATAGATACTCAACCTAAAATATGTCCATTGAATCACTACATTTGCCACTACATAAGTACTCAAAGCCATCAAAAAGTCGTGTCAATCACTCAATATCAGAACACAAAATTCACTGTTTCTCAAAAAAATGAAAACAGTCAACAAAAATGACCAAAAAATCTTATTATCGACCAGATGATGAATATAAACAGGCAAAGCAGATAGTGACCGCAGGCTCTTTAATATAAACCAACAAAATTAAACAAAATAACTACTCAATTAATAACATTTATCTTTCACATAGAAACGAATATTTTACCTGCTTGAGTTCATGTTTCGATAGATTGGACATCTCAAAAAACCTTGTCGCGTCATTTCCAGTCAAACGGCCATCTCCATCTATACACAATAAATAAATAAAAATTGAACAAATGAAGTGTGATTAAAGAGCAAGCGGTTGTTAAAAAGGAACATTGAAATGGAAAAGAGAGATGAACCTGAATCGGCGAAATTGAACCAGGTCTGATAGATTTTCTGATCTTCTTTAGAACATAAACTGATCGGACCTGAAACCATTTCCATCTTTTTGAAAATGGACTGCAAATGATTTTACTGTGTGTGTTTGTTGATAGGAACAAAAATGTGAATTTGAAAACACTGAAAAGAGGGAACTTCTTTTATGACAGTATTGGCGCAGGGGACCTATACTCTCAAGTTCAATATCTCCCAATGTTGAACAGTTTTAGCCTAAGTCGTGCTCATAAGAGGCGACTTTATGTATTAAAAAAGCATGGATAGCAATTGGAGAAACTGTACAATTATAATCATATTATAAGATTAAATTAACGGTGGAATTAAGGGAATTCAAATACCATTAGCATTATCATGTTATCGGCAATTTGGTTGACCATTGGATTAGAAATAGAATAGGTAATCTTATCGTTATCATTAAAAGTCCAAATTTAAATTTTCAAATAGTTAGCTCTTTTTGTGAAGCGAGAAGTTCATTTCGTCTTTAATTTATATGTAACATTTACAAATTAATAACTAATTAAATGTAAGTATTTATACATAAAATTTAATAAGTAACTAACATAATTTCAAGTGCATATAACATAAGGCTATACAAAAAAATCGCAAAATCGCAAATCCAATCGAATGGACCCACAGTTTTTTTTCTCTCAAATCGAACCAAACCGTTTCAAAATGATTTGATTTATATTTCAATTTTCAAAATCCGCACAAAATCGAACTGAACCGCTTTTTAATTAAAAAATTAATTTTATTAACTTGTAAATTTTATAGTTTTCACTTTTC
>CAIGRT010163188.1:0-10303 GCA_903798405.1 Fraxinus platypoda
TCTGAAGGATGGGAAGGTGCACACAGAATATTTCTCAAAACTTGTGAAGGCTGATATCAATGGGAAAGATAAGGTTTTATTATGTGTTATTTTTCTTTCCTTTCTAGTCTCTACAGTCTCTGTGTTTGATATTATGCATGTTTCTTTATTCTAAGCTAGGAAGACGAATTGGTGTAGTATGCTAGTTTGGCTGAATTTTAAGTTATGCTGTGTAATTTAAGAATGAAGATGGATGTGCTACTTAGCTATTTGTCAGCTTGTTATAAAACCTATAGAGATGGTTCAGCCATTAGTCAATGAAGGACACTGAGATGGCCTCATATATGATTGTGTTTATTATTCTTTTACGAAATGTTAATGTTGTATCTATGAATCACTGCTTTAATTTGTCTGTGTGTCATTTGTTATGTAACAAAATCATGACATGTAACTTTAAAAAAATAAATTGCAGGAAATCTATTCAATAAAGCTACCAGGGAATCCTAAACTAGGTGAAGGGAAACCTGAAAATCAGAATCATGCTATAATCTTCACGCGTGGAAATGCTGTGCAGACAATTGACATGAACCAGGTTAGCAAGTGATCTGGGGCCCAGATACTGATTTCTTGTTGCCCACTATATTTTTTTTCAAACATTTGAAAGGAAATGAAATATAACTGATTATGATAATAGAAATTGTCCCCTTACCTCATGATAACAATTGTTATCTATTTAGCAAGCCGAGATCACTTTTTTCTACTTAATTTGAGTTTTTGTCAATATTGGTGGTCTTCTTTCACCATAGTTTGTGCCTTTGTCATAATAGGTTGGCCTTGTTATGTGAACAAACTATGGATAAATTTGAATAAAAGTTCAAGTTCATTATCCCAGAAATTGACTAGCATCACTTGCTCGATATATACCTGTACGCAATTGTATTTTAGCATATATTCCAACTTTTCAACATGATTTCGATGTCTATGAAATTGTCTATAATTTTCATATGTTAAAGACTATATCTTTGTTGGATTTACATTTAGTTGCACTTGCAATTTGTGTCCACTTGATATTTGTCCTAGCTCAAACTTCCTTGCTTTTCATATGCACCAGTTGGTCATAAGATCTTTTCTCGCCTTTTGTTTCTACTTTGCAGTGGCCAATTAAATATTAAGACTGGATTAGATTACAAATGTTTCCATTGTATCTATTTGCTGAGTTGATATTCTATATCCCATTTATCTCATTGCACACAGTGAAAGGATAACTGATGTAGTTATAAGCTTTTGTCTTGCACTTTTACTAATCTTTTTTTTTTTTTTGGGGGGGAGTCTAACTGGCCTTTCTGGTTCCTAATTATTTTATTCTTTTTATGATCATGGCTTGATGTTATTCATTTTACATTAATGTTGCTGATCTCTGTTCTTATGTGCTTTGCATTTATCTTTTCAGTTCTTATTCACCATTTTTCTATGCTTCGCTGATGATTTGTTTCATCATTACCCTCATTTGTTATCCTCAGGATAATTACTTTGAGGAAGCATTGAAGATGAGAAATCTTCTTGAGGAATTTTATCGTGATCATGGGATACGTCCTCCTACGATTCTTGGTGTCAGGGAACATGTATTCACTGGAAGGTATTTTGACATAACATTTGTGCATTAATGTTTATCGTTATTTTTCAACAGAACCTTACTAATTAACTTATTAATGCAGTGTATCTTCCTTAGCCTCATTCATGTCTAATCAAGAATCTAGTTTTGTCACTCTTGGTCAGCGTATTCTGGCGACTCCTTTAAAGTAAGTCATCCGTTTTCTGAAATGATGTTTGCAAATTGTGTGCAATATAATTTTATCTGCTTCATCAAAATTATTGGAACTCGATTATTTTAGCTCATTTCTTGATTATCATTAGGGTCCGAATGCATTATGGTCATCCAGATGTTTTTGATAGAGTTTTCCATATCACAAGAGGTGGTATCAGCAAAGCATCTCGTGTTATTAATATTAGCGAAGATATCTTTTCAGGTATTACTGCTCTGCTGAATAAGATGTTTTCCTCCATGAGCTGTACTGTTGCTAAGAGATCTCTTATAGTTCAGGATTTTCATCTGTTGTTGGATGTAATTTTGATTATTACAGAGAAAAGAAAAGGTCTGTTCTGGCTATCTGTACAGAGTCTTGTCGTTCCCACCCATGAAGTTATAAAGAGTCATTATTGGTGCATGATTTCAATTTTGATAGGTTAAGAGAATCTTTTATCATGAGACTTGCATCTGGGATGCACCCTTTCTCCCAAATACCTTTTGTGTCTTCTCTTGTTTTGTCGGGTTTAAATAAAATTAAAGCTTATTTGCTTTCGAACGATTTCTGAGACCTTGAGTGGAAAAAAATGCAGGATTCAATTCAACTTTACGCCAAGGAAATGTTACACACCATGAATACATTCAGGTATGATTTGGGGCCACTTAACTTCGGAAATATTTGCTGAATATCTGATAACTGAATTTTGTATAGGTTGGCAAGGGGCGAGATGTTGGGCTGAATCAGATTGCTCTGTTTGAGGGCAAAGTTTCTGGTGGTAACGGTGAACAAGTTCTTAGTAGGGATGTTTACAGGCTTGGGCAGCTTTTTGACTTTTTTAGGATGCTGTCATTTTACTTCACAACTGTTGGATACTACTTCTGTACAATGGTCAGCTATCTCCGTCTTTGAAACTTAATTTCTTGTCTTGTTGGTTTAGATCATTGTACTTTGTAGTCGTGGTTGATTTGATCTACTGAAGCTATTTTTCACCATCTCTGTACTCTTACAATTAAGCCCACCTGTGACCATGTCAGTTTATGGTACGAGCCTTTGTCATAGTCCTCCTGCTTGCATGATTGTTAACTTGTTCTTGTTATTCACGTGTTTATATTCTACTTTTCTCCCATTACACTGAACGATTTCATAAGAATATTAAGTTGAAATATAGATTTTTGCGGTTGAGGGTAAGGATTGATGCTTTCCTAGCTAACGTTGTGTTTTAAATTCGGTTACCTTAATATTTTATTTGTCTAAGGGGATACAAAATCAAATTTCATGTAGACAAAACAAAAAGATCTTTGTCTTTCTCCTAGATTGTCTTCTATTCCAGCTATACACTTACATGGTTGAGAAATATCATTTTTACAAGCCAAGCAACTAATAGGAGGTAAGCAGATGAAAAGACTAGGTTTCCTTGTCCCTATTTATTATTTTGAAGTTAGATGTGTTTCTTATACGCCAACCTCTTCCTTGTGCTATCTTGCCAAATCCATTTCCCTTTTATCAAATATGTTATTCTCACTCTTAACTCTGATTAAATGCACCATAAGGGAGAGGGAGATTATGTTTCTGTTAGTCATGTATCTATGGCTAGCAAGGCTACTGTATTTATTTGGGTAACAGAGAACTTATCAGAAACATAGCTGCATGTTACAGCTCTAACAAGTTCCTACAAAACTCTGTTGCAGCTGACGGTGCTGACTGTATATGCTTTTCTTTATGGAAGGGTGTATTTGGTAAGTTATGACTTAATACGTGTATAATCTTTAGTCTTTATTATCTTATGTTTAGTGTTATTAAATCTAATTTCCTTCTAAATTGCAGTTTATCTTTGAAATTTAGAGAACCAAATTCTTATGATATCTTCTAAGATTTGCATAAACTTTTTACAGGCACTATCTGGGGTTGGTGAAACCATTCAAGATCGAGCACAAATTTCAGATAATACTGCCTTACGTGCAGCCTTAAATGCACAGTTCCTGTTTCAGATTGGCATCTTTACAGCAGTGCCAATGGTTTTGGGTTTCATCTTAGAGCAGGGATTTTTGAGGGTATGACATCTCTGTGTGTGTGTGTGAGAGAATTATTTTGTCGTGAATTATAACTAACAGGAAGTAATGGTTAATATGTTTTATACTGTGTTATTAAATTGTTTAGTATTGTTTTACAGAACTGGCTGAAGCTTTGTTTATGTAACATATACGCTGTGATATATTAGCATGCTATTGCTATGCATGCTTCAGAAAATATGTCCTATTAATCTCTCTTTAGCATCTTTATGCTTTTTAAGATGAGTTTTTTTCCAATTAAATTTGGGGGTCCAATGTGATGATAATTTCAGTTTTGATTGATGCTCATTTCCAATATGGCCTCTGTTTTGAGTGGAAAGTGCCTTCTTCACATCTTGCATTTTGGTAATCTTTCGTATTTATCGCTTTTGAAGGTTTGACTTTAAATATTTTGTCAAATCCTATATAAGTTGCCAATGAGAAATATCTTCTCACAAGCTTGAAGGAGAGTGTTGAAAGATTTGACTTTCCTTGTTCAATCAAACCCTTGACAAGCTGGGTCCTTAATTTGTTTCCTTCTTTAGGAGATTTAATCTAGCTTCCTTCTCTTTGTATAAGATGTATTATGGTAAGTCTATGTAGGGAACTATTTCGGCTTGCCAGTGTGGTTTAAACTTGCAACTGAACTCTGTTTCATTAATACTATTTTTGTTATTTAAAGAAAACTAGCTTGTAGATCTTCATCTGTTTTTTATGAGGTAGTAGTAAGGTGACATGATGAGTTGAGGATGGTAACCTGGATTAAGAGGAGTTGACTTTTTTGTGAAGGGAGTTATTCTGGTCGATCTTTTAGGCAAGAGTGAGAGGAAGGTATAGATACAATGGATGCAATTTTCTTTAGATTGTGAAGGTGCATGTGTGTGTTTCCCTTTTCCCAGTAATAACTTTGCAAAATCAATGAGTGACAACTAAGTTTTTTAAGCTCACTCAACAAGCAAAAGTTTTCCTCTACCCCTTCTCTAAAACACTCTCTTCCTCCTATTAGGTTGGTTTATGCATGTTGCAGGAAGTTGTGGATCCTTTGGCAATCGCTACATTTCACCTTTTGGGTGTCCCATAAAATTTGCAGTCTTTCAAAATGTCAACTTTTTATATAATTACTTCTCACTATATCCATACACAGAATCTAAATGAACAGCATTGTTTATGACATTTCAAATTTTTGATTTGACGAAGTAAAAAATATGCAATTCAAATATCTCTATTATTATAACATCCATAAGAAGTTGGTTTCCCAGAAAGGGAATGGTGGGAATCATGTTTTTCTAGGTTTCTCCGTAGTTCCTCCCCATATTTGGTTATTGCATGTCGCTTTGTATTGGAAAATGAGTTTTAGGCTTCTAACCCCTTTCTACTTTTTCTTTTGCTTTATTTTCTCCCACAGGCTGTTGTAAGTTTTGTCACAATGCAATTTCAGCTCTGTACTGTCTTCTTTACTTTCTCACTGGGAACAAAAACACATTACTTTGGTCGGACTATTCTTCATGGCGGTGCAAGGGTATGTTTCATAGATAGTTTTCTCTACCTAGATGTGTCTCGCAATTTGGTCTACTTATAAGTTAAGACAAAATTCTCGACAGTATCAAGCAACCGGAAGAGGATTTGTGGTTCGTCACATCAAGTTCACAGAAAATTACAGGCTTTACTCGCGCAGTCATTTTGTTAAGGGGTCTCTCCCTCTCCCTCTCCCTCTCCCTCTCCCTCAATATATCTCCCCCTGGAAATAAATATTCACATAGCTATGTTTCCTAATTTCTTCAGAATGGAAATTGGGCTTTTATTGGTGGTATACCTCGCATACGGGTATAACGAGGGTGGTGCATTATCCTATATACTTCTCACTGTTAGTAGTTGGTTCCTGGCTATTTCTTGGCTGTTTGCTCCATATTTGTTTAATCCGTCTGGATTTGAGTGGCAGAAGTAAGTTGTTGCAGTTTTTCACCTTTTTTCCACCTAATATCTGTCCTGCTTCAAGGTTCACCTTTTTTGTTGTCATCATTAGGACGGTAGAGGACTTTCGGGATTGGACAAACTGGCTTCTCTATAGAGGTGGGATTGGAGTTAAAGGAGAAGAAAGCTGGGAAGCTTGGTGGGATGAAGAACTGGTATGAATCCTGCCTTTACAAACATGATTAATGTTTTCTATTGGCTTCTTAGTTGTTGCCCTTGTTATGGTACTTTGCTTAAAAACTGAATGAAAGCCTTTTTTCATTGTTGAATATGTTTCTCTGGAAATTAATGATGTTGAATCAAAATGTTTCTTGTACTATAATGTTTTAAGCAAATATGGATTGGTGATCTTCTCTACTAAATCTGTTTCTACTTTACATTAAATTGAGTTATGGAAATGAAAGATATATTTTTATTTACTTTGTTTTCTTTCTTTTGTTTGATTCATGTGGTTTTTGGTTCTTTTTTATTATATTGTAAGATTTAAGTGCGTTCCCATGACCAATATTATTTTGTTTTGTTTTGTTTTGTTTTTGTATTTTATTGTATTTTTTACTTTTGCAGTCTCATATTCGAACATTCAGTGGGAGATTGATTGAGACCATTCTAAGCCTACGATTTGTTATATTCCAGTACGGTATCGTCTACAAGTTAGATGTACAGGGAAATAATACATCTTTGACGGTATTACATCTTTCCTTCAGTACCATTTTCATATAGATGCAAAGTTCCATCTGAAATGTTGTGGAGCTCATGTTCCTGAAGCTGTCTTTGGCTATTGTACTCTTTTGCTTACTGAGAAATTCCTTATCATCTTTTGGCTTGTGGTAGTTATACCCATCAGGACTGCTTGAGTTCAGGTTTTGGTGCACTTGTTACTCTTCGTGCATGATGTAAATACAAGCTATTGCCTGGTGCTATGTTAAAGCGTCTTGTCAATTTGTCATAATGGTGTGTCGAGTCTGAGATTGTTTTCAATATCCCTGACTCCATGTAGACAAGGAACACAATCAAGAAATAGATTGTCTTTCTTAAATTAATTACCTTTTTGATATTAGAAGCTTTTTGGTAAATTAGTTTTGTGAGTCAGCTAATATTTGCTAAGCTTATTAAATTATGTGTTATATCCTACATGTTGGGCTGCATAACTTTGAGACAAGATGGTTTTTATACTTGTCTAGAGCAGAAGCATTTGTTTCCTGATTTGCTTTAATATCTGACTCTGAAAGAGACCCAAATGCGCAGGCATTGATTGAAAACTTAGAATCCTAACACAAGGATACAACATGGGTGTAAATTGACCACAAATTATGTGTTATATCCTACATGTTGGGCTGCATAACTTTGAGACAAGATGGTTTTTATACTTGTCTAGAGCAGAAGCATTTGTTTCCTAATTTGCTTTAATATCTGACTCTGAAAGAGACCCAAATGCGCAGGCATTGATTGAAAACTTAGAATCCTAACACAAGGATACAACATGGGTGTAAATTGACCACAAGTGCACCAAGTTCAACTATCTCAAATTTAAGCTCACTTTACATAGATATTTATATTATTATTTATTTTTTAAAAATAATAGAAATTCTATTATTTTACAATAAATTGGTACTCATAAATATTTAAACTTGAAGTCTATAATTTTCTATTTGTATTTTTTTATGATTGCATCTGCTCACATATAGGTTCGTGATATTTATTGATGTAATAAGTAAGCCTGGTTCGTGTTGGGCTTGTTTAACTTAATCACAGAGTTAAGCTCAAGCTTTTGTGGTGAATAGCCCTTTTTTTTTACTTGTAAGAAGGTAGAGCCTGACTACAATAGGCAAAACAATTGTATGGTTCAATCTCAAGTAAAGATTATTCTGATTTTTCCTCTTAACGCGATCAGTTTTGCCACGGCACTCCCTGATCTAACTAATTGTCCACTTTCTTTCTAAGCCCACTACTTCATGTTTTTTGTTATGTGGCATAAATCAGCTGATTGGTGAATTAACTAATTGTCATATTGTGCAATTATTTGCAGGCGTACGGGATTTCATGGATAGTGTTTGCTCTGCTTTTAATTCTTTTCAAGGTCTGATCTTGAAACTTATAAATTTATAATTGGTTGCGACACCTTACCTTTAATAAGCTACTCTTGTCGAATTGAGGTTTTGTTTTTGATTCCACAGGTCTTCACCTTTAGTCAGAAGATCTCAGTTAATTTTCAGCTGCTGCTGCGGTTCATCCAAGGTCTCTCGTTTTTGCTTGCACTGGCTGGTTTGGCTGTTGCTGTTGCACTTACTGATCTCTCTATTACTGACATATTCGCTTGCATCTTGGCTTTTTTACCCACTGGATGGGGAATTCTATGTGTAAGTTTTCTATTCTCATGTTAATAATTAATTCCTTGGAAGTTTGCCCTCAACAAACTCCAACATACTGCACTCACTTCATAAAAATAAATATTGCTGCACATGACTTGGGATCATTTTTATGTTTGAACTGAAAAAGTAGTGGATTTTTTATTACCCTTATATTTTTAGACGGCAATGGTTCAAAAGCCAATCTCCCATCACTTGCATGAAATTTAATGATTAGAGCAAACGACTGGATCATGGAACATTTCCTTTTAACAAGATGGAGTTGCATATTTTGGGGGGCTTGATTGTGTGCATATGTTATTGCTTACTCAACAACACATAGTTTCATGCTTATCGCCTGCTACATGGATCAGCTTTTTCCACTTTTCTCTCTATCAATTATTTTTTATAATCTCTTATAATTTTAGGTTATCCTTTTTTTCTAGATAACGTCACTTTTCCTTATCTATACATCTAGGGGTCTTCATTAGATATGACCAAACATGCCATAAATTCATCGCAGCCACACAGATGATGCTTCTAAATTCTAAATGGTCTAACATTTTGGTCCCATATTAACCCCAACAGATGTTATAGGTATCCTACAGATTTTCCATTTCAGTCTTACATGAATTTGTTAATTAATCTTTTGAGTAATATATTCTTTGATTTCTCTATAAGAATAATATAGCCTAGTACCGAAAACACCCAAGTATTTTGGCAACCTATTCCTCAATGTCCTCGTGCATTACTAAACTGGGGCCATACCCAGCTGAATCCAAGCTCATGTGCCCGCTTTGAGAGAGAGAATAAATGCTAGGAAGATGGTGTTGTTCAAGGTGATAGTATTATTTGTTAATGTTCATGGGCTTGATTCGATTCTTGTAGGTTCCTTCTTTACCTCTACATTGATTAACATTCTCTACATATTGTATTTTTTTTTTTCTAAAAAAACAGTAGAATTTATCTTCAATTACTCCCTCCGTCCCATATATACAGGCTGAGTTTCTTTTTTTTCTTGTCCCAAATATATAGGCTTGTTTCTTAATTGGGAATGTTATGTTTTGTTCTTTTACTAATACCCTTATTTAATTTGCCTAGTTACTAATTCCAATGATAATTTACTTCTAGTTGTTGAAAATTAAATAGGGATAAATTTGGAAAGTTCTTGATAAAAATTGCTTTTTCAATAACATTAAATAAGATTTCTTAATCCGTGTGAAAAATGAAACAAGCCTATATATATGGGACGGAGGGAGTATATCTTTTCACGCGATTGTCTTTTTGTAGATTGCTTGTGCTTGGAAGCCTTTGATGAAGAAATTGGGGTTGTGGAAGTCAATAAGATCAATTGCTCGTCTATATGATGCTGGAATGGGGATGCTTATTTTCATCCCCGTTGCGATCTTTTCATGGTTTCCTTTTGCTTCAACATTCCAGACCCGACTTATGTTCAACCAAGCATTCAGTCGAGGGCTGGAAATCTCTCTTATCCTTGCTGGAAACAACCCGAACACTGGCATATGATGATATTGTGTGGCTGTTTGGATTGTTAGGTTATGTAAAAGATAGCTGCTTTAGTTGATATCTTTCTATTTTAGTTCCTTTACATAGCCTAAAAATCATGTAAGTTATGCCGATAAATGAGGTCTTATCAAACTGATGATTTCTAATATCTGGTATTGTGTGTGTAATTAGAGGTAAAAGTAAAGTTATTTTTTTTTTGGAGAATGTGTGGTTAAAAAGTAGAGAAGTGTTGTGGATTTATGTACAAAATTATTTTATTAAAAGAACAATTGAAAATGAGTTTTAAGAAACATCGTGTAAAGTTCGGGTTAAACACAGACCTTTATTACACACCTAAAAAGTGTGAGTTCAATATTTATATCACATTCCTATCTATTCATTAATTTTTTTTTGTTTAATTTTAATGTGTCCTTGTTTGGTCCTCAATATTTTCGAAATATATATATCTCTCTTATTTACAATTATACATTCTTCAATAAAATAATATTTCACTTAAATTCAATTTTTTCTTATTTTTTAATCACATGTTTTTCATCGAAATACTATTTCAAAATGTATTTTGAAGGAAGATGAGGTTCAAACATGCTCTAAGGGTCTGTTTGGTTGCAAATGTGGAAAATGGGTGGAA
>CAIGRT010163191.1:0-12018 GCA_903798405.1 Fraxinus platypoda
ACTTTTCCAATTTTTTTTTATTTTGACACTTAACCAACATTTGAATCTTCTAAACCAATTTCCAACCGTTCTACTCCCCGGCGATTCTTATTTTTAATTTACTTTTATATGTTTAAATTTTATTATTAGTTTTAAAATAACAATAAATAAATAAATGGAGGCAATAAACGAATATATTTTAAAACCGCGCTGTTATCATCCCTACGTGAAGAAGATTGTGCGAGGACAAAATTGTAATAAGCCCAGTGAAACCTGGTGAAAATTGTAATATATCCTTTTCGAGTGGCAAAAGTACGAATATTTAGAATTGTTTCGCGCCTAGACAAATTCACAGGCACACAACTGACACAAGTAAGAGGCATGAAGATGAATTCACAGCGAAATTGCAGAGAACCAACGCCTTTTTCCAATGCTTCAAGTTTATCAAATCCAGGTACTTATCTTAATTTAATTTTAATTCGTATTTCGGGTTTAATACTCTTCAAAACTGTCAAATAACTTTAATTTTTCAAATTATTGATACTTGTTAAGCAATTTTTTTAAATCTCCGACTCTGTTTTATAAATTGACTCGGATATTGAATTTGATGATTTTATCTTATTGCCATTGCATCCAACTCGTTTAGAAATAACAGTAGGAAATCAAATTGATTTTGTGGGTGGAAGTCATTGAGTTATTATGAATTCAAATTACATTTCAATTCTAAAGATTGAATTCTATTCATTTACCTTCAAAATATATATTGTATAGGCTTTGTGTTTTGTAATTGATTCAATTGTGTTTGGAGTAAAAGGTGAAATTGGATCTTTCTTCTTTTGGCTTTTGTAAAACTATTATTCTCCAGTACTCAAAATCGTATTGATAAATTTAAGACATAGAAACACTATATGCTGGATCATATTGAATTAACTTCGGTATTGTCAATATTCTAGTCCATCGTGATTTATCTTTTTATTTTTATTTCTTGAAGATCTCATGCATAGCTTCTGCAACCAGATTTGAACATATGACAGAATAAAATTATGCTGGATTAGAACTAGTAAAATGCAAGTAGTATGAGCGATGAGAAATATGAAGCATGAATTGGTGTTGAAGAGTGCAAATTATCACTCTGTAGACACTATAGTTGTTGTTGTGATGAACCTTATGCGGTTATGCCTACTGTTGTTATCTTGGTTAATATGCATATTTGCGGGGACATTTTTACATCCTAATACGAATATTAATTTTTAAATTTTTTCTGCTTTGTGCTTGAGGATGCAAATTTGAGAGTAGATGACTCCTAAAACAGATTGTTGATTCTTGATAAAGGGCTACTTTAAGGCTTACAGTTTTTTTGGGTCATGGAACTGAGTCAGCTTATTTATTTTTCTGTTACATGTGGGTTGCCTTGCCATATCTGAATTAATAGCAGTCTCTTATTGTATAAACTTCTATAGTTTTTGAATCATCGCTGATTACATTTTGAATCTTTGTTTATGTTTGAACTGTAGAAGCAGCATTAAGCTTTTTGCCAACCGGGATTTTGGTTGCAAATGTATTATCTTGTAATGATTAACAAGATTCTCATTTGAATCTGCTGCAGATTGCCGTGGGGTTTGCCTGATGGGTATCACCTGGAAAAATGAACAACATCCATCTTTCATCAATTTCATCTCCTCCTTTCTCAATGCAAATTCTTTTCGTTTAAACTTTGTGCCAATTGCTCCAGTAACTCATCTCCCTAGCTCATGATATATAAGTTTAGGGCAGCACACTTATTATTGCAAATATTTGATTTGCAGGATTTCATCTTTAACTGTGGTGGTTTGTCAGTAGCTTTCTTATTTGTGACTAATTGGGATTGCAATGACACTTCATCCATATTCAGCAGGTTACTGCTCTTTTTTCTTACTCATGGTTTAATTTGCTCTTACTTAATTTACCTTGGTATTTCTTCTTAGATTTCACTATCTATTAGTACAGAGTTCAGAAACTGAATGGACAGTTTGCACACTTCTATGTGGTTGTTACCCTCCCAACTAAGGAGCAGAATGATTCTTTCATACGCTCTTATTTCAAGTGAGATTAGATTCTCTTATACGTTGAATAATATTCTTTGCTATGTGGTTCAATATGGACTAAGAACTTATTAATTATGGCTTGTTTAGATATGACATGAAACTTGGTAAGCCAACATTCGTCCCAGTACAAGACTTGGAGATGGGTTTTGAGAAGATTGTAAAAATAGCACATGCTCGAGGGAGTAAGGCTCCAATCTCAAACTTCATTATGCAGAATCATTTAGTATGTTTTTTTATTCACGAGTAAGTATCGCAGTGCGTCGTTGGGAAATGGCTTAATTTGTTGTTATTTAACTATTGCAGTGTGTAAGCGGCAGGATGCTATAGCAAAATTGAGATCTGAGGTTTGTTGTTCAAACGTTTTCTCGCTCCTGTATTTTTTTTATTTTCGTTGGAGTGACACCTAATACTCTGTGTCATGCTTTAAGAGGGAAAAATCAGTGCAAGGGATGGACGTTTATCTCAAAGTGGTCACATCAATTCCTGGAATTGATAGCCATGATGCAAATGCGGTACAAGATTCTTTCCCATATTACATTTCAATCATGCTAAACAAACAGGTTCAAAGACATTCAAAAACAGAGGGGATACGTGTCGACACGATTAAATAGTTTGAAAAAAATAAAAACACGATATTCAATTATTATCTGTCACATCACCATTTCCCTTCATCCCTATCTTGAGCCTGTCCAAGGAGCATTATTCATTACATTTTTACTTTCTCACAATCTCTATTTTCCTACTCCTTCCAACCAAGTGCAAATAATAAAAATAAACAAAAAGAAAAAAATTGAATGAACAATTCCCTCTTGAAAACTTCAGAAGTAACAGAAGTATAAAATGTCACAACTCCTTTTCATGATGAGGCTGTGATGAGAAGTTATTCTGGTAATAATATTACTTATTATTCAACATTGACTATTTTTAAGTTAAAAATCACTTTGAATTCAATCTTTGCTTCATTTATCAATCAAAAACGATGTTATTTGATCATCTTAAGGCCATAAATCTACCCAGTTTTTTCTAAACTTTTCAATATAAAGGTCCAAGACCTTTTTAGAAATCTATAGTCCTATTTATCGTAGTTGTTTACAAAAAGAAATTCATTCAACATGGTTACAGATCTTCAGCTTTTATGGTAGTATGCCCAAAGTTCTGATGGACCAAACATTTCATTTTCATGCTGTCTGAGCACTGGATAAAAGATAGTTTAGGAATTCATCGTAATAGCCCCATTATGAGCTTTTTTCCTTAATATTATACTGTGTTGTCGTGTTTAGGTGGAATTGAAATGCCATCGAGGTTTATATTTCTCTGTGCATAATGTATCTAGATTATCTCATATTACATCGAAGGGTAACTCAACTGTTGGGGCTTTTGTGTTTCAGCTGAATCAAGCCATTGGTTCAATCGAAGCAATAGCCAAAGCATCGAAGGAGTACATTTTGGAGAACACTGACCTTTCGGCTGAGAAAGCTGAAAAAATCACAAGGTTTTTCAGAGATCCAAAGTATTATCTCGGTCCCAAAATCAACTAACTTTTCGACTTACAATCTCAAAGGAATTTGACCCGGGTATAAATTTGATCTTGTCAAAATGTAAATTTGAGATCTTGAACCACTTAACCCGCTAACAGTGAAACCAAACTGAATACTCAGAATGGAAATTTTCGCTCGCTGATTTCTGCAATCTGCTTTCCATGATTGTAGATTGGACTCTTTATCCTTTTGTATTCTGGAAATAATAGAAATTTTCTACTCACATCTTTATGTTAAGGTAGAAAAATTCCAACAGAGACCAAGGAGCAAAGGTTAAGGTCTCGGTCACGGCAAAATAACGTAATTTCAGATTGTCTTGAAGCATAGAAGTAATTCCATCATGCATTAATGTGTTAAATGCATTTATAATACTGTATCTTGGTAGGATCAAATGGATCGGATTTGATCTAATGAATTTCTATGCAGGCAGATAACGATATCCAACCGTACTTGGAACTATTTATTTTTCTTCCTAACCAAAACATGGAATATATATATATATGCAAATCAGCTTCATTTTATACAACTTCAGCCGAATAAGTACACAATAAAGGAGCTACAAAACATCGAAACAGTAGGAAGAAGTGTTATATTAACATTTTCGAACAAGAAGAATGCAAAACAATTGGTACTTGTGTTTCAAAATAAATCATCCAGGCCTGAGAAATCCCATAGAAATAATGGTGGACGACTTTATCGTCACAAGATATCCTATGGCTTTCCTGTTCAATATCAAGTGTGAATGATCTTATGATGGTGCACCAAGATATGATGCAAGGCGCAATATGTCGCTAAATACTCCACCAGCTGTCACTTCAGCCCCGGCACCTGGGCCACGGATTATTAGAGGTTGCTTCTCGTACCTTTGGGTAGTGAGTGCTATTATGTTATCGGATCCTGAAAGTTGTGCAAAGGGGTGTTCTTTCTTATAGCTTCGCAGTTCCACAATTCCTTTTTGGTTCACGACATCCACTATCCCAACATATCTCAACACCTTCAAATATTTTTAAGTTCGTAAGATGATGAAATCGATATTCATAGAAAGAAGCAAAGCTCTCAATACAGCGTTCATATCTCCCTCACACACACATACACCTAACTGTTTTCATTTCATATAGAAAAAATGCACTATTGGTCCCAAATATATTGCCATAACAGTAGTTGGTCTCCTACCCTTTCATTTCAACTGCGCAATCAATCACTCAATCACTAATGACGGAAGCCGGCATCACATGACCTCTTGGAAGCATGCCTCACTTCTAAATTATGGGCCCCAGCCCAAGTTTGGAAAAAAAAAAAGCATGGCTTCACAAAGTTGAACATGCGAGAGTCATGTGACGATTTATCAAAGATTTGGACAATTGTGCTGTTGGGGACTGATTGTGCAACTACATGGAAAGGTTGAGGATTAACTTGCTTCTTGTTTTAAAGGTTGGGACAAACTTGCCCCTTGGGCAATATGTCCCATAAATAGTGCAATTTTTTGTATTCTATATTATAGAAAATTTCAGAACTCATTTTAGCCAGGAAGATTAGGTATTATTTGAGAAGACAGTCTGTATCTTTGTTGAAAGTTTTGTTCTGGCAGTAAGGGACAGTATACTTACATCCCCAGCAGCTTCAGCCTCTTGCCTTTGTTTTGCCAAGTCTTGATCAAATGTGGGCAGCTGCTGCATAAACTCCTCAGCAGAGGCACTAGCCTGAAACAAACCATCAGATAATCATATTTGAGGAGAAATGGTGATTCCCTAAAGCAGACACATTTTAATTAACAAATTTATTCTTGCCTTCAACGGTTCTGGAACAAGGCTCTGAACTGGAATGTCTGATAGTTCTAGCTTCAATCTAGATTCTCGAGCAAGAATTATCACCTGCACCACGCCAGCTACTCGATGAGGAAAAATTTATCCCATTGTATTTATATTTAGTTTAAATAGCACATCGAAGTAACCTAGCCTATGGTTGGCTCATGTTTATAAATTGTTTATAAACATTCAAATCACTCCTATTATATTTGTATCTACTGCCAGCCTTGATTTATCATATATGCGGTTTGCCTTCATTTTCACCAGATTAAATAGCACTGAAGTATGGTGGCTGGCATTTGTTTTGTAAAATAAGGGCAAATAGCATATAAAGTAAAATTGTGCAAAATGTGGCAATTGTCCTTGTTAAAAAACGAAATCAAAGAATGAAGGAGACAAAAATTGGATCCTAAAGACTTCAGTCCATAGAATCTGAAACAGTGAGTCACATACTGCAGTTTCACGATACTGTAAGTGCATGTTTGATATAGAATATTGGACAATGCAGTATAATGAAAAGGATTTTAGTTATTTTTGTTCTTTAGTGCTATCCAACTCTATCTAATCCTTCCTACCAACCATACTATAATGGCATAGAGAGCACTACACTCCCCATTTTCAGAGAAATCTCAAGAGTATTATCCGGGTTGCACTTGAAAGAATACCAAAGAAATGTTTGAATCAGTTAATGGCTTTTTCCACTAGTTGACTACACAAAGCAGGAGACGAGGTATAATGATATCGTATGACACAGAATCAACTGGTAATACCTTTCTGGCCACATCTGTTCCAGATAAATCATCTCTTGGATCTGGTTCAGTGTAACCCGCCTCTTTTGCCTCCTTCACCACATCACTGAAAGCTCGTGTGCCCACAAAGTTGTTGAATATATAACTTAGGGTTCCGCTGCACAAACACACAAGTAGTGAAGAGCATGAATAGAAAATTATCATCCTAAACATGGATAATATATCACCATCACTAACCTGAATATGCCTTCAATTCTCAATATTTTATCCCCAGTTTCAAGGAGACCTTGTAAAGTGCTAATGATTGGCAAACCGGCTCCAACAGTTGCTTCATAGAAGTAATGGGTATAGGATTGTCGCTGAAGATCTCTCAACTTCAAATACTGGATTCATTACACAGAAAGGAAAAAAAATTAGGAATACCATTAAATTTATTAAAGAGATCCTCATTAAAAAAAAAAATTCTTCCCAAAACAAAGCTGCACTACTGAATGTGGGTGAGAAAGCCACAAAGTGCATGTTTGATACACAATATTGGGCATGACCAGAAGATTTTAGCTTATTCTTCTTTGTTAATATTGCTCAATCATAAATCCTTCCTAGCAAACATACCATAATTGAGGGCAATACCTATGCACGTGCACAGGCATGCACTGATGCACACAGTACATGATTAACATGTAAGCTCGGTTTACCAAAGTGAACCTATTTTACTATATTGCAAACCAGATCGAAAATATATTCTTACTTGCTCGAGTGGTCCTGAATTGGCCTTTTTGTTTGGAGTGATTACATGTATGCCTCGACGCAACCAGTCATGGTAATGGCTCGCAACATAAGAATCTGCTGTACAGTCCACTATGACAGTATTTGGAATGAAATGATTTCCATGCAGACGTTGAACAAACTTCTGCATGTCAGCCTTCTCTCCTTTCTCCCTTTGAAGATCTCTCCATTTTGATAAGTCGATACCCCTAGAACCAATGATAACCATGTTTTTGGGACGAAAAAGTGACGGATAAGTATCTCAGGAGAAGCTAAAAGGAGCAATATGTTGAATAGGAGACTAAATGCTTGAATGTTGATTGTTACGTGTTACTAGTAGAAAAATAAAAATATCAGGAGTCAAAACATGCCACTAGGATAACAAATGAGAACAAATTTCTATTTTGTAGACTGTTATACGAAAAAAATTGTTATCGTCAAAGAATCTTATTGATTAGAGACATTATAATAAAGATCTACTCTCCAATTAAGCAAGCATTTAGGTGAGATGGCAGTAAGTACACTTTCAAAATCGAAAGTCTTTTGGACCAAGTCTTATGCCACATGCTATGTTATCTTTACATCCTTGGCCATATAAGAAAGGACAGAAAGTATGAATAAATACATTTTGTCCTGTTTAATGTATTAAGCTTTTAAATGAGATGATTATTCAAAATTAGTCTCTTGCAGAATTGTGACCATTTCAAGAGACAAAATCAATCCTAAATGATATATCGGTAGACAGCTCAATTTTGGTTTGGACTCAAATTTTTATTCCAGGAATGAATATTTAATTTGTTCTTAATTTGCCATCTGTATAATTTATATAAGTTGATATGCCAATATGTAAAATAAGATGATAAACACCATGCTACTTGTAAATATTCACTGCTTTCTTCCAAGAGAGATGGTTTTCATTTAAAATGTAGATCGATGGCGGAGCTATGTTTGTTTGAGATGCCAGTTACACTGTAGAAAAGTTGAACAATAAAGTCTTTCTTGTATTTTTAAAACTTACACGTCGCTCAGGAGCATTGTCCGCAATCCAGTGATACCCATCACGCGCAGATCAATATTAAACTTTTCCTTGAGGACTGCTGCCTGCACAGAGAATTTACCAGATATTTTTAAGCATAAGACGTACAGAGAGTGTATATGTGGAGCTTTTGCCTTAATGAAATTGAAGGAAAAACTTGTAGAGAAACCTTGTATGCAACAAATATAACTAAATAACAACCCCATCAATTCGAGATCCCAAACTTATTTATTAAACTTGTTCCCGTCAATTGCTGATTGAAATCTACTAGAATAAGAGAGGGGAAAATTGGAGTTGTGATAACTACATAAAGATGATATGGGCTCCTCGAAAAAGTCGTGCATCTGAGCAATTAAAGGCCACTCAAGACCCTCATAACAATTGGCTGAAGGCAGATTCATGTCATATGACCAAGTCATCGCTCATGCAAAGTAGATAACAGAAGAATGCGCCTTCTCCTACTGTCATGTCTCGAGCATGCATTGCTTAATTTTCGACGTTCCCAAAGAAAACAAAACCTTCATATCGAGGACCAAAAAAACGTAAATTTTCCAACCTAATGGCAGGCATCCCAATATAACATCATATAGCTGTCTATACTACATCCACATTTTTAATCAAGTCATTTTTGCAATGTCAATTTGTAGTTCGCAAAACCACGTCTTAAGAAATATCAATAACAATAAGAAATGCTGACACTGACATAAGCTTGTTACCAGGTGCACACATACATGTTTATCTCCAATTTGGATAGGTATATATTGCAAAATATCAGTGAACGGTCCACTAAACATGCCACGCTAATCTTATTAAAAAATATGAATGGATATTAATTTTTTTCTCATTATTTCTATGGTAGGTTTATGTCCACTTATAACAGAAAAATCTTCAAAATATATTTGAGATACGCATCGAAAAAATTAAACATCTCCAATGTACTTTTATTATCAATTCAAAATATAAGAAAGGTGTTCCCACATCCTTGTCCGTCTGGTGTCCGACACATGTACTTCATTTAGAAGAATCTGAACGACATAGAATAGATAGTAGAGGCATGCATTGGCTTATAAAATTTTGCACGGTTATTTGGATGAGTGCTACCACTCTTTTAGAAAGAAGTCTGTTAACCTACATTGTCTTATTGACAACAAGTTTAATTACTCGAACAAAAACTTAAAGCCAATTTAAGCATGGAAAATTATAAATGGAAATTGCATTGATATCAACACAGAACATGAACAATATTGTTCCGAGGTCAACCAGTTTGCTTTCGTTAATAATAATTTAGAAGCTGATCTGAATCGAAAAACAAAATAACAATGATTTTTGAAGTGAAGGGAAATATGTGTGTGTGTTACATTGATTAAGTAAAACTTCAAAAGGAATAGCTACTTTATTCAAAAGAGTCTCATATACAGAAGAAAGTTGGATATAAAATTCTTTCAATTACACATGTCAAATACCTAAATGACTTAGAATAATCAGAATAAATTAAAAATATACCTGGTCTCTGAGCTGATCAAGCAATGTTCCACCAATCAACCCAGGTCCAATAATACCCATTGCTATTGTGGTCCTTGACAGATAAAATCTTGAGTGCACAGCACGTAGAGCCCTTATGCAATCCTCTCGCTTGACAACTACAGTAACATTGTACTCAGAACAACCTTGAGCTATAGCACGTATATTTATATTAGCCTGTAAAAGTAACGGGTCATGAAAGTATTCTATGTGGTTGACAATACCCATTCTTGTAGCAACATAGCAGCAGGAGAAAGGGAACAGTCTTCGAGCATGTTTAGCTAAGCTTAAAAACAAAGAAAAGTTACTAAGTAAACTTTTGTCTCAAAAAACATGTTCGGGAAAATTACTTGCTCTTACTTATAAGTAAAAAAAGTTACATTTTTTATATAGTAATTCTTGTCTTACCATCAAAATAAGTAACTTAACTTCAATTATAATCGGCAAAAATTATAATTTATTTAAAACTCACTTATTTACTTCGAGGTAAACTTTTTAAGCCAAGTCTAACGTGATCTTTATATGGTCCACTGATATGAAAAGAGATGAAACAATTGCTCGAAAAACCACAAACAGATAAAATTAGTCCAATAGTTTCCCAAACAATGAAATATCTCTTTAAATGTCCAAGAACGAGGTTTCCATTGGAAAGTTCCACCATGTAAATGTTAAGAATTTTTATACACTTAAATGACATTTAAGCACAACGCATTGCAGGACTGATAGTAGAAATGCAGATGGATATTGAAAAGTATAAGAAAAAGGTGCAAAAACTAATGTGTTTCCCAACCTTTGCAAGTGCATTGAAAAGTGTAGCACTAACTCCAGGAGTACTCGCCATTTTTTGGCCAACTGTTGCCAAAATACTACAGTTTGGAATAACCGCAATCTGCATAGATTCTATGCAAATTAAGAAAGTCTCTGAAATAAGGCAGGAAAAAGGAACAGCACATTTTTCCTAATCGTAGATGATGCAAAAACCTGATGTCATCAGATATTAAGAGAAAAAGCTAAGCTATTGCCTAATCATACCAAATAGACATGTTGACTACATATACAAAACCTGAACACAGTATCCTGCTTACAAATGAATAAGGTAGTACCAGAATTCATTGGAACCCCTTACGTACAACTGATTGGGTCTCAGGTGAAATACATCAGTAACATGATTTAAGTGTCAAAGCCTTGAGCAATACTGATAGTGCTGAGTCAGTTAGCAAAATATTTGCCATGGTAGACAAGATGCCAATTAGTCGAACTTCCACAATATTATATAATGATACCCATCTTGTACATTTTATACGATCATCGACTCTATTTCTTTCATGACAGCACATAAAAAATTTAATTTGACACTATGTAAAGATTGAACTTGAACGAGTATTCCAATGTAGATAAGTATTGTTGCTCAGATGAGTAAACATCTCATTCTAAGTTCACCGCTGTAGAGAAACATCTTAAGAAATGCATTTGGAGTCACGTCTCTACACCTTCTACTTTCACTAAGATTGTGTATAATATAAGGAATTTTTGTGTTACGTAGGACTTGGCAATACTGTTAGTATAGCTGTGAGTATAAGTTTCACGGGACATTAGCTACATATACCAGACATGTTGTAACATTTCAATATGAACTGACACCTAGTACCAAACGGAATACCTGAGAAAGGCGTCCAGCATCCAAAGCCTGACGAAATCTTGACTCTAAAGCCATGGAAACAGCTTTCACTTCTTTTTCAGGCACAGCAAAACACACAGAATGCTCACTACTAGCCTGCACAAGTATTTCTCAGTTAGAATATTACATTAATCATTGAATGGGTAGAAGAAAATAGAAGTACCTGAGATATCATGATCGCATTAGCTCCAACATCTTTCACAGCACTAAAAATGGAACTAGCTGTTCCAGGAACACCTGCCATTCCAGTTCTGCCAAAAACATTTGCAAGGTACAACTCAACCACAAAATGAAAAAGAAGAAAAACCAAACACTTAAATGCAAGCTGTGAATGATACCACCGTTCAGTCATTTATAACCCACCCTTCAACATTTACAAGGGCCACATGGTCAATTGTTGCAAATCCTTTAACTGGAGATTCCAATCCCTGATCATTTTCATTTTCACATACAAAAGGTTGGCAGATCGTTGTTCCTGGAGCAGAGAGGTTGAAAATATTTCTTATAACAATTGGAATATCATATTTCATCACTGGAATAATTGTCCTCGGATGTAAAACATTTGCTCCAAAATATGACTGCATGGATATAAATAACTTGTTAATTACAAGAATCTTCAAGTATTATAAACTTCGGAAGGTCTGAGATGAACAAACTCTACCATTTCCCAAGCCTCTTGATATGACAATGTCTTCAATATCACAGCTTCACTCACTGCCAAAATAATTAAAAGAAACACAAAAATTTTAAAGGAGATCTTAAAGCCCCTAACTCAACCCCAAAAGGCACCTTATTGAAGTGAGGTTTGGACCCATATATAAAGAGGAACTTGACACTCTCCACAACCGATGTGGGATCTAACA
>CAIGRT010163227.1:0-10963 GCA_903798405.1 Fraxinus platypoda
ATCTTTAGCGGTTGATTACCACACCAACGATCGTCCCAAAATCTGATGTTATTGTCATTTCCCACCTCATAGGACAAATTATCTCGGAAGTCACTCCATCCCCGTCGGATATACCTCCACAGGCTCACCCCATATGGCTAACTCTTATGACTTCACTTTTTCACAATTGTGATATACAGCAATGTATTTATAGCAAAAGTTACTGCTTTTGTCTTTCATCCTAGCTAAGGAAATACCTGGATGCCTCTCTCAATCTCACCACTTGGCAAAAGAATATAAATCACATTAAGAGCTTGTTTGTGATAGATTAAAATTGGATTAAAATTGAAAAACTAGCCGTTATTGTTGACTTTTATTAGATTAGTGGGACCTAATAATGGCTATATTTTCAATTTTAATCCAATTTTAATCTATCCCAAACAAGCTCTAAATGAAACTTTTTTACCTTTTTCTCAAACCCAAATCTCCTCTCCCTGATACACTCCCTGTCCCCACCCCCCAGCTTACATGGGTAATATCTGTTTACGTCGAATCTAAATATGGCTGTGAACTTTTCTGTTTTATTTTAAAAAATTGACTGTTTCTGCTCTCAATATTTCTCTAATTATGGCATGCCCCAAAAGTTCAGGTAGATTATCGAGGTTATGAAGTGACAGTCGAAAATTTTTTGCGTGTATTAACTGGCCGCCATGAAACGGCTGTCCCAAGGTCAAAACGTCTTCTAAGTGATGAAGGGAGTCATATACTTCTATACATGACTGGGCATGGTGGAGACGAATTTTTAAAATTTCAGGATTCTGAGGAGCTCCAAAGTCATGATTTGGCTGATGCAGTGAAACAAATGAAAGAAAAGCGCAGGTGAGAATTCAGCTAAGTTGTGTGTGTATATATATTTTAATTTGCTTTTTTCTTTATTTTATTTATTGTTTGAATATGAAATTAGGGGAAGTAAATTTTCTATGCTCAAAACTCTTGGTTAATGCCATAGACACCTTGTAATCATGTAAAGTTTCTTCGGTACTCATTTAGAACTTACATTTTGATGCCATTCTGAGATTTGCTAAAGCAAATTTCTTCTTTATCTCAGTCTTAGTCAGTCAAATCCAATTTGAACCAGTCTCTGTCTAATAATGACATTGTTTTCTTGCTCGTGTTTCATTTATAAGATTTAAGGAGCTCCTGATAATGGTAGATACTTGCCAAGCTGCCACTCTTTTTTCTCAGGTGAGAAACTTTTCCCTTCTTATTTTCGTGTTTCATATTGCTTAAGTTTTTATTTTACTTACTCTTTCTGCAACTCACCTAACTGCTCTGTCTATAATCTCTATGTGTGTGTGTTTGTGCATAAGCATGGATATTCCTCTTGAGTACTATCTAGTTCATGTTGTTATTTATTTAAGGGGCCATGATAGGCCCATATAATCTGTCACGTGCCTGAAATGAAGATAAAACATTGTACTGGTGTTTTTGATATTGCTAGACCTTCTATATGAGACTCGACCTGTGTTCTCTTTGGTTACTGACTACTGTGAGATTATTGGGAGAAGTGTCCAATTATTAAGACGCGTCTCTCCTCTGCCCTGCTATGGGTTCCCATAGTTTGATAATAAGAACCGTATGTGTCACTTTAGATTTTCTTTAATCGTATTTTTTTTTCTTTAATCTTCCAGAAATATAGAAGGTTTGGCAAAGCTTAGAAGTTACTTATTTTCTCTTAAGTTGGCGATGCTGCCATTCCTTTCTTGTCACCAGTATGAAATTTTCCTTTTAGTAGTTACCGAATGTAAAAGGGTGTCCACTTGCAGCTTCAATCACCTGGTGTTTTGGCTATTGGAAGTAGCATGAAAGGAGAGAATTCATATTCGCATCACTTGGACTCTGATGTAAGTGCCTCTTTCTGCAGTTCAGGATGTGATAGTTCTTGGTGATTTTTGTTTTCTCCTCCAGTTCTGAACTTTTGGGTAATTACACTCTCATGTTTGTTTCTTTTATACAGGTTGGTGTATCTGTTGTAGATCGATTCACATTTTATACCCTTGCTTTCTTTGAGAGGCTAAATATGTATGACAATTCCTCATTGAGCAGGTATGTGAACAGATATTATTTGATGCATATTTCCATGACATTATCGTAATATTCCTCCTATAAGTTCTTTTCATTTCGAGAAAATGTCCTGTCAAGACTGAAGTAGTAGGAGGATACAATGTCCTAAATTTTTTCTTAAAACAGGCATTCCTTCATTTGTCAATATTCAATATTCCAAATTTTCTATTCTGATTTGAATGCATAAATTTTTCCATTCTGTCACTGCCACCTTTACACTGAGATGACTTCGGAGGGAAGTGAAAATGAAAAATGGAATGTGAAGTTTTATTTTTGGGTTTGGTGTGTACATTAAGATGGACAAGAGGGAGATAAAAAGAAAGGAAGGATAAACTATATACGCATAAAGAATTCATGTTTGTGCGATCCAGTTGAGTAGAAAATTGAGTTGGTCGAGTGAGCTTTTTTTAACGAAGGTATTTAAGTAAGAATGAAGCCATTTTGACAATTTTTCCAAAACATGACTATTTTCGTTTCTATAGTTTTTTTTTATAGCAAAACATCAGCATAACCTTAGTGACCTTAGTGAGTTTTCAGGCACCACCAGAGAATGCTAATGGGAGTTTGGATTCCCCAATATTATATATAAAAGCAAAATCCAGGGGTACAAAGGGAAGGGGCCGTAAACCTGACCTTCCAAAAGCAATGAGTTGCAACATGTGAAGAAAAGTAAAAATAGGAGATGTACTACTTCCCATACAAAGCAAGCAAAAGAAAATCAAACTAACGCTCTCTAATGTTAGGAAAACCGTTCTATCAATCTGTCCAAAAAACTCAAAGTCCACGTGGAATATCAAGGGGACTATACTCCTGATAATGGCGCACATATTTTCATTTCTATTTTTGGAAGATGTACCTTTTAAAAAACTTGCCTTTTATTTTTTGAAGTCTGTACATTCTTTTACAAAACAATTTAGATTTTAATTTCTCTATTGTTTAGCTGTTCTAAGTAGTTTCTGAAAGTGTGAAGTAATTGTGGTATAACCAGCATTTCTGCATTCTGCTTGGGGATAAATTTTTAATATAAGTGCAATTCAAACCTTTTTACAATTTTATAAATCAACTGGATCAATGTCCTTGCCTGCTGTGTAATGATATTACTACATAGCAAACAGTTAATTTAATTGAGGCAGAAGGGAGTTCGGTGACAGTGGAAGAGAGTGGCTGTTTTTCAGGAGAATTCTTCATTTTCTCTTCTGTCCTGAATATAAGATAATCGAAAAGGAAAAGA
This sequence comes from Fraxinus platypoda, assembly GCA_903798405.1. Lineage (NCBI taxonomy): Eukaryota > Viridiplantae > Streptophyta > Magnoliopsida > Lamiales > Oleaceae > Fraxinus > Fraxinus platypoda. The sequence goes on from CAIGRT010163227.1 coordinate 3,335, forward strand.
AAGTCTAGATCACTACTTCCACAAATTGTGTGGGTTATTGTTGACCCAAAATAACTATGGATGTTCCTGTAACTGAATCAAATAATTTAATCCTTCCAAGTTTGCATGTCATATATCTCATATTTTGAATCAGATTATCAGTTGTGATATGATGGAATCCTGCAAAACTTGATTCTTCCATCTGATATTCTGACCAGTGTTTAATCCTTAATCTCTCTTATTCATTTCAACTTAGTGCTTGTTGGGTAAAGCTTAATTTTTTTGTAATATGGTCGAACATAGTATCCACTTATTATCCACGCATTTTGTATGACCACTGCTTATAAGCAGTTAAAGCATGACCAAGAAAGCACTTAATGGTGGTATAAATTGGTGTCTATAATGTTCCCTTTCAACTTCTTGTCAAGAATTGTCTTCATGGGAAAATTCTCATACTCTAAAAGTATTATTCATAAATTTTTATTATTATTGATCTTCAGGCCATTAACTCTTCAACCTCTTTTCAACCTTGAAATTTTGGATCATGATTTTGAATTTTACCTTTGTTTTGCAGCCTTTTTAATTCCTATAACCCAAACTTGTTGATGTCAACTGCATATTATCGAACAGATCTTTACAGCCGACCGTTGGAGGAGGTATATAAAATTCAGATCCCTGATTTGTTGTGACATTATTTATGTTCAAATTTGATGATCCCCTGTCCTGGTTATTAAATGTTGGGAAAGAGAGAGTTTCATTTTATCACATAAAATTAGTTACTATGCATCTGAAGAGTTTCTCGTCTCAAATCAAGAGATAGTATGAGCAACTATGTGCGCGCACACAAGCACACAGAGAAAGAGAAGTAGTAATTTGTTTCGTTTAACTAAACAAAATTCATGTACCTCCCATCATCATATATCTACCCAGGCGATATTTATTGTAGTGGAGACTTCAACGAGGAGAATACACATTTCCTTCTCTTTTTGCTTATATTGCTTTTCTTTGCTGAAGTTGCACATGCCACCATCCATTTTATGCTATAAAGGTTACCAGTTCAAAATGAAAAAGTTCTGCAGAAATTTATCTAAGCTTATTTCTATCATTACTAAAGTTCAATGGGTGAAAGAAAGACTTTTTAACTTATTAATGTACAAGTTGGTAATTGATTAGTAGCCATTTGATATCTGCAACTTATGTTTCTAATTTGCCTCTACTGCTCTCATTAGGTACCTGTGACCAACTTCTTTGGTTCAGTCATGGAAATGATCCACACTGATTCAGCTTACCGAGCCTTCTCGGGTAAATTCTCTAAATCTAAAAGTGAAATTTCCCTGGATCAGTCAGATGAGGACAGACACAGAAGAATACAAAGTGCAGACGTTCCCCAAGAATTGACTGGCTCTAACATAACTGTGAGAGCTCTATATTTTTGCTATATATTATGTTTTCTCAAAGCCCGTTTTGTCATTTGACTACTTAGTTCGTTAAATGTGAAACTGATGAGGAAAGGATTGTTACAGGATAAGCATGGTACTTGTCCTTTTACACGCACCTGGAATGCTATTCTTGGTAGGATGGAAATGATGAAGGAATTAGATAACTTGGTGAACTACGGTTTAATATTGATGTTTTTACTCGCGACTGGTTCTTCTTGGTTTTCAAGATGAAGGTAAGAAGTGACGTCTTTTAGTGGATCGTCAGGAACTTTTTACTCTAGCATTATTTAATATTTCGTGTTAAAATCCATGTAGATCTTGCTTTCTCAATGTTTTCCTGATTTTTCTTTTGTTACGGTTTTACTATCATTGTTCCACCAATTAATGATGAAATTATCCCCCTCGCCCCCACTCTTGAGACTTGAAAATTATTTTTGATCTCTGCTCATGTAAATGGTAGAACATTAACCCCCTGTTTGGTATGGATTTAAAATTCTTTTTTTCCCAAACTCATTTTCAACCAGACATTCTTCCAATAAAATAATTTTGCACGTGAATCCGTAACTTTTCTACTTTTTAACCACACATTTTCACAAAATCTATTATCAAAAAATCTACATCAAACAGGCCCTAAGCCTTTTCTTCACTGTTTCTTGCAGTGGACGTTACTATTTAAAACTATTCTATCATTGCTGTTTTGTTGCTGGAATAGATATATTCATATATCAGCCTTTGATCTGTTTCGTTACAATTAATAATCTTTCTAAAATTTATGTGTGCGTTCCTATTGTTTCAGGTGATCTTCTAATGCAGTCTTTGCCTCTTAAAACTATCAATTCTCACAAATGTAAATTGAAAAAAATTACTGAAGCCCCAGAAGCCATAATGTTTGTGCAAACCAGAGGACCATCATTGAGATTTTCTGAAGATTTTGTTTTGCAGAGCTGAAATCGATATTGGAAGTAGCGGTTAATCTTGAATAGTCGAGCGAATCAAGTTATACCGTGTTACATATGTTGGAAATCGTTCAAAATGGTGCCCTGCATCTGATAAAGAATTGCTGTAAACCTATCTTGTCCCCTTTTTATCGAGTAATTTTATAGGAATGGCAAAATTATAGATGTTTGGCTCTACTGATTGACTTTGATCCTGATGGTATGTATGAAAAATCACTTCCTTTCCAAGGTTGAAATTTGTTACTGACTTGTATTCTTAGCTACAACTTCTATTGTGTTTGTGGTCTTAAAATATAATTGGTGCGCGTCTTCTTAGCACGAACTTTGATCCCTCTAGCTCGGCCTTCAATGGCATGAAGTTGGGTGTTCTAGCTCAATGTTGTTTAAAGCTGACATTGGAGAGAAGAGAGTTGGGTTGCAATTCTTCTTGTTCCAAGCTCGACCCTTGTTATCTCTTTAGATCAATGGGTTTCGTAATATTGTGATGGATGCACATTTTCTTAGAACGAGCTTTGATCCCTCTAGCTCGACTTTTTATAGCGCGAACTTGGGTGTTCAAGCTCAACTTGCTTACAGCTGACCTTGGAGAAAAAAGAGTTGGGTGCAATTCTCTTGTTCCACCCTCTTAACGAGGCTTTTTGACTATTTGTTATCGCTTTGGATCGGTGGTTCTTGTAACATTGTGATGGATGATGATGTTAGCCTAATTTGTTTATACATTTCTTGAATGTCTATAAGGAGCCATCCTCACGACGTAAGGATGGAGCCTTTGTTTCTCACATTATCAATAATAATCGAGAAACATCTCCAACGTTTGACCGTGCGATTCTTGAACTCCTATAAAAATATTGTTCCATAGTTATTTCTATCAATCTTACGAACCGTCTAAGATGTGCGGCCAAATCGAATTGATGAAGAAGAGAAAATAAGAATATAAATCCAACTACTAACTTGAGACCTCACTGAAGCTCAACCCTCCAAAGCACCACCAACTGCAAACAGAATTCATTCACTGAATTCCGCCGCCACCACAATCGCACAACCGCCGGTAACGAGCACCACCACAAGTCTCCTAATCCCAAAAGAATTCCACTGCCTATCTCTCTCGTATGTGCCAACCGTCATCTTCATCCCCCTTACTCTTATCTTCAAAATTTAAGGTTGGCATGCTAATGGAGAATACGCCCGATTGGTGTTCGACAAAATGCCCGTGACAAGTTGTTGATCAGTACTGTGTTTCTTTAATCCAATTCGGGCTACTAGAACTGATTTGTGAAAGTTGACAGATGGAGAGCTTGATCTTCTCCTCCCTGTATCCATATCTAATCACTGAATGTAATAGTGTTACTATTGATTCACGTAGAATACTGTTTGTGGCACCAGCAGATAGCAGAAGACCTTATCGTAGAAAACTTGAACTTCCCAAGAACCTTCGCTATCCACGTCGAACTAAAATTCCACCCGACTTTCACCCTGATCTTCGTAATGTTGAAGAATCATTTCCAGAATCTGATCTTGAATCATCGGCAGTTAATTATAGCGAAAATGATATTAGTTATGACTGCGATGATGAAAATGTGGTCTGGGAGTCCAATGAGATTGAAGCCATTTCATCCCTTTTCAAAGGGAGAGTTCCTCAGAAGCCTGGGAAACTGAACAGGGAAAGGCCTTTGCCACTCCCTCTTCCCCACAAGCTTCGACCTTTGGGACTTCCCACCCATAAAAAGCTCCTCAGGACTGATCTTTCTTCTTTCGTGAGGCAGCCGTTATCAAATCACATTTACAAGAACCCCACTTTCTTGATTGGCTTAGCTAGGGAAATCAAAAGTCTTCCTCTGGAGGGCAATGTATCTGTGGTTCTCAACCAGTGGGCTCAGTTTCTGCGCAAAGGGTCCTTGTCGCTAACAATCCGCGAGTTAGGCCACATGGGTCTTCCTGCACGAGCTCTACATGTTTTCTGCTGGGCTCAAAACCAACCCCATTTGTTCCCAGACGATCGCATTCTTGCTTCAACTGTTGAGGTATTGGCAAGGGCACACGAGTTGAAAATGCCTTTTGATTTGGATAAGTTCATCGGTTTGGCAAGCCAGGGTGTGCATGAGGCAATGATCAGGGGTTTCATTAAGGGGGGAAACTTGAAACTTGCTTGGAAGCTAGTTTCAGCTGCCATGGATGGGAAAAGGACATTGGATTCTGGTGTGTATGCTAAGCTAATACTAGAACTAGGGAAAAATCCCGATAAAAGAATGCTTGTATTGCCCTTATTGGAGGAGCTCGCAAATAGAGACGATCTTCAATTAACTCAGCAGGATTGTACGGCTATCATGAAAATTTGTATAAAACTGGGGAAGTTTGATGTTGTAGAGGCATTATACGAATGGTTCGAGAAGATCAATGGAGTTCCGAGTGTAGTCATGTACACCACTTTGATTCATAGTCGATATTCTGAGAAAAGGTATAGGGAAGCAATGGATGTAGTCTGGGAAATGGAGGCTTCAAACTGTCTGTTTGATCTCCCAGCTTATCGTGTGGTAATAAAGCTCTTTGTTGCTTTGAATGATCTCTCGAGAGCTGCAAGATATTTTTCTAAACTTAAGGAGTCAGGTTTTTCTCCAACTGTTGACATTTATCGGGAGTTAATCAAAATTTACATGGTTTCGGGAAGGTTGGCCAAGTGTAAAGAAGTCTGCCGGGAGGCTGAGATGGCTGGATTGCAGTTGGATAAACAAACTCGGCTATCGTTATTGCAACTTGAATAATTGTGTAGTTGAAGCGAAACAAAATGCTACCTCTCTCTTTGTTCAATATCCTTTACAGCATGTTTAAAACGTAGGTTTGAACATAAGAATCTTCAAATATTAGCATACATTTATCTTCTTTGATCATATTCAATTCTATCGGTTCGTTGGTACCAAATTGAGATGAAAAGATAATCTTTGTTGTTATTACTTGAAATTAGTTTTTTCATTTCTAATTGATGATTTTCCATGCCTATCTTTTCATTTTTCTTTTTCTTTGTTTGAAATTTGTATCGTTAGAGGTGATTTATTATTGTTAATCATTTGGACTTATGAAATAATGAATTTTTGGGGGGATTATATTAGTTTATTCCATTTTATTGTTAGGGTTCAAGAAACTTGTTGAATTTCTAATTTTCCCTTTTTGACTAGTTTTAAATTTGTTCGGAATAGTCTATCCAGTAGCACAACTATTCTTGTCGGTAATCGTGAACTCGACTTGTTGTGTACCTCAATTTTATCTAAAGATATCGTAAATCGAGAAAAGAGAAAATGGAAAAAATGAATATTTTATAGTCACACCATAATGTAAATTCGTGATTGATTTTAGCATAGAGAAGACGTTTAATTATTAGGCGAAACTTACTACCATCGGGTTGACGAAACATACTTGAAAAAAAAAAAGAAATCTTTTATGTTCTGTTAACGTGATTTTTGGATAGAAATCGTTATTGAATATAGAATGTGCTAATTAATAGAACAGACATAAGTATAAAAATAAATAAAAATTAATGCAATATTTAATATAAATATCCCCAAGAAATAAATTGTGTAGTGGACCCTTCCAACAATTCTTGGTGAAATTTGTCCCCCTTATTAACCCTTAGTTCGATTTGACATTAAAGCAAATACTTTATGAGCAAGAGAGCTTTGAGAGAGAGAGCCAAGTACGATATAGTCCGGCGGACCCCCATCCCCGTCCTCCAGAGAATTCTTACCGTTCGTCTGAAGCATTTTGGAGATTTATGAGAGCAATTGATTACCAACTTGATATAATTAGAAATTGGGTTTAATATCAGAGATCGTATTACAGGTATAGATTTCATATTTTCTTACTTCTGATTTCAGATCTTCAATTTCCAGACTTAGTGTGAGAATCACATTTTCTCGTCTATTGAATTCTCTGTATGTACAGTTGAATTAAATATATGGCAGCGGTTTCAGTTCATCAGTTCGCTCAGTGCATTACTTGCCATGCTTGGAGTCCAGACCATTCTAGTATGTCTTTAATTCTGAAAAACCCCTCTTTTGAATTCACAATTTTCTGAATTTTATTTTATTTTATGATTTTTAAATCAATCAATGATAATTTGTTTCTGTTCAAACCGTAGTGATAGCATTATGCCCAAATAACAACGAAGTGCACATATATAGATTATCAGAAGACGACAAATGGGAGAAGATCCACGTTCTTCAGAAGGTAAATTGAAATCAGGTTTTGTTTTTTGATATCTTTGTTTGTACACAATTGTGATTTCCCTCTATGGTCTTCAATCTTAACAGTTTTATGGCAATGCATTAGTCAGCAATCAGGATTTTAGAAAATCAGTAATCTTTCTGTTTTGATTCACAAGGAGCAGCTTTAAAAATATATAGAGCTTGATGGTGTATTTAGATTTTTAGTTAGTTTTTAGCCTGTAAGATATATATATCATGTCGCCGTGATGGCACTAGTAACTAGTAAGAATTGGAAGAATAGGGCTTATAGGAGGATAAATATGTATATGGTTGTGTTTTCTCAAGTAATGATATTGATTAAATGAGCAATAATAAAATGTGATAAAAAGATGCTTTGCAAATTATTTTGTTTTAACTTTTTTGTGTGTGTGCGCTATTTTTGTGAATTAGTAACAATTCATGATGCTAGCCATGATATGAAATTTATCAGAAAGAATTTTGACTTTCATTTTATGTTCTAATGTTTTCATAGTAGGTGTTATATTGTACTTGGTAATATTTGCCTGTTGTCTTGCCTAACTTACTTTAGTAAGAAAGCTTTTCTGATTATTGCTTTGTTTCTCACTTTTCTTTCTCTTGTGACAGCATGACCAAATTGTTTCTGGAGTAGATTGGTGCAAAAGCTCAAACAGAATAGTCACTGTTTCTCATGACCGTAATTCGTAAGTGACCATTAGCTGAAAATATTGCCACCCATCATGTTGGAGTCTAATATTTAAATATATTTGGATGTGGCCAAGAGCATTGTTGTGATTTATACCAGTGATTTCCTATTTTTTTCCTCCCTCCCTCAAATTCTTTGTGACTCAGCTTGCAGTGTAATAATCCTTTCCTCATTGCAATCAATTTCTGTAACATAAATTTTATATTGACATTTCTGTAGATATGTTTGGAACCAAGAAACGACCGAGTGGGTACCAACTCTTGTTATCCTTAGGCTAAATCGTGCTGCACTTTGTGTACAATGGAGTCCAAAAGGTACTGAAGTCTGTCTTAGAC